>ML791480.1:243980-272388 GCA_009831015.1 Picea engelmannii
AAGAATGTTGCAGATTCATTGACAAAGTCTGTGAGCACAGAAAAGTTCTCCTGGTGTAGAGTAACAATGGGCATTGTTTCCCTGGATTGTTGACTATATAACCCCCTGGACCCCTGGATGCAAAGAAAACAACAAGTGGGAGAATGTTGGGTATGTGTTATATTCTTTGCATGTGTGTGTGTGGGCGCGTAAGATATGACAATTGCGTCTGACATTCTCTCTAGTAGAGTCCCCTGTGTCATGTGCGTCGGGCGCTTTCCTAGGGGGGGCCTAGGGGGGGGCAGGTATGCCCCCCCTGGTTATGCGCAGCGTTTGGCAACGGGCAGTAGCCCGGGGCCGACGGGGTTTGGGGTAGCACCCCGAAATTTGTTTTGGGCGGTTTTTGCTATTTTTAGCGGTTTTGTAAATTAATCCTGTATTAAGGGATTAAGGTTTTGGTATCTACGGAATACCTAAAAACATTGTATATATATTGTATGGTGAATGGTGAAATTTGATATAATGAATATAAGAAAGGTTTTCTCGGTTGAGGGTTTCCGGTATAAAATCTTTGTGTACTCTGTGTATAAGCCATTGATTAAACTTTGTTTTGCTTAAGATTCTATATGCATTGCTTTACTTCACAGGTTTAAAACTTACAATGGCTACATCGTCTTTGAAACCATTGGGTAAAAAAACATTCTAACACCCATTCCATATTGACTTTTCGGACGTTATGAAGTCTTGTTGATCCAAATTTTAGGGGGTATATGGTCTAAATTCGGATGCAAAATTCATAAATCTATAAAGCTAATAGATTTTTCATGTGGATCAAGGAGATGCCCACCTCCTCACTAATTAATTGGTCTAACAGGTTGACCATATGGGTCAAAGAGAGTCCCACCTCTCCATTATTGTATTGGGTTTTATTTTCCACTACTTAGTTAGTTGGGTAGTTAGATCTATTATTATAATAATAGAGACTCGTTTAATTAGATATTTCCATTATTGTATCAAGTTTTATTTTCCACTACTTAGTTAGTTGTGTAGTTAGTTCTATCATACTAATAATAGTGACTCGTTTAATGAGCTCTTTCCATTATTGTATCAGGTTTTATTTTCCATTACTTAGTTAGTTGGGTAGTTAGATCTATTATACTAATAATATAGACTCATTTAATTAGCTCTTTTTGACTTTGTCCAATGGACCATTTTGTAATGCTATATAAAGGCCTAGCAAGTCTTCTCATAATATCAAGTTACTCATTTTGGCTTCTCTCATATTTTTTATTTTTCATTGTGAGATTAATTAGCTCTGAGTGATTTACTAGTAATTAGTTTTAGAGGTGAGGCTCCTCTTTGAGCCTCACCTCTCGAGTATTTCATTTACATGTTTTTTTCCATGCTTATTTTCATGCAATATTGGCATGTCTAAGATCCTCCTCTCTCAACATTCAAGCCATCCAGATTTTAGCCCTTGAGATTTGGATCAGTGGTATCAGAACGGGTATGCTCTCCATCAGAACAAGGGTTTGAAGCATGTTGCAGGTTCAAACATTTGCAGCAATCACCAACCTCCTTTTGGTACTATCGTAATCCATTTTCCGGGCCATACATTGTAAACATCACAGTTGGTCCACATGCACTACAGGGATTTGTTTTTGCCCTCGGATCTTCGTTCACCATTAAAAGGAGAACCATACATGGATTCACTACATCCATACATGGATCCACTACATCCATTGGTATGAAACATTTTCAACAAATTTGCAGGGTGTCCATGCTACCCATGGAGGTTCCACAACCTATACAACAGCCCATGCTGCTCTACAAACCCTTGGCATCATTTGTGGCCCTCTATACTCATCCAACTTCAAAGAGGTGTTACAACCTCTACACGACATTTCAGAGGCTCTACCATAGCTCATTGGAAATATCTCTTCAATATCTCAAATGGGTATTTCGTGAAATCTCATTTGGCTTCATGGTTTGAGAGATATCATCGATTGAATCTCAACATGTATTTGACCCAAGGAGGTCGCGTGTACCACCATATTCAATAGGATTTTTCTCCATGCTCAGGAAACTACAAAAGGAGTTCCACATATGTATGGAAATATCTCTTCAATATCTCAAATGGCTATTTCACATAATATCATTTGGCTTCCTGGTTTGAGATATATCATCGATTGACTCTCAACATGTATTTGACCCAAGGAGGTCGCGCATACCACCATCTTCAAAGGTATTTTTCTCCTTGCTTAGGAAACTACAGAAAGATTTCCACATATGATTGGAAATATCTCTTCAATATCTCAAATGGATATTTCGCATAATTTCATTTCGTCGTCTGGTTTATGAGATATCGTTGTTTGAAGCATCACATGTTTGTAACCAGCGTGGCCGCGTGCCCTTCAAATTAGGCCTTAATTTTCTCACTCCATGGGCCACCTCAAAACAAGTTCCATATACCCATGAAAATATCTCTTCAGTAGCTCAAATGGGTCTTCGACAGAATTGGATTTCATCACCTGTAGCAGAAGTTATGAATAGATTTGCAGAAAGATGTTCACAGCCCCCAAAGTCATGATTTTTCCATATTATTTTTTTTAATTTTAGGATTTTATTAAAATTTCTTTATTTTTCTACCCATGTACAATGCCATTGTCAACTAGGTTATGGGTCAACCACAAACCCACGATTATGGGTCAACCACATAAAACCCTTCTCTTCATTGGGTATTTTCACATTATAATCATAATGGTACGATAATGGGGTTTCTCTTTTTAGCATGGGTGAAATGATAGGGACCATCATTTTCTAAGGGGGGGAGGAATGATCCGAATTTTAGGGGGTATATGGTCTAAATTTGGATGCAAAAGTCATAAAACTATAAAGCTAATAGATTGTCCATGTGGATCAAGGAGATGCCCACCTCCTCATTAATTAATTGGGCTTACAGGTTGCCCATATGGGTCAGAGAGAGTCCCACCTATCCATTATTGTATTTGGTTTTAGTTTCCACTACTTAGTTAGTTGGGTAGTTAGATCTATTATTATAATAATAGAGAATCATTTAATGAGCTATTTCCATTATTGTATCGGGTTTATTTTTCACTACTTAGTTAGTTCGGTAGTTAGATCTACTATACTAATAATATAGACTCGTTTAATGAGCTCTTTCCATTATTGTATCGGATTTTATTTTCCACTACTTATTTAGTTGGGTAGTTAGATCTATTATACTAATAATAGAGACTCATTTGATGAACTATTTCTTACTTTGTCTAATGGACCATTTTGTAATGCTATATAAAGGCCTAGCAAGCCTTCTCATAATATCAAGTTACTCATTTTGACTTCTCTCGTATTTTCTATTGTTTAGTGTGAGATTAATTAGCTCTGAGTGATTTACTAGTAATTAGTTTTAGAGGTGAGGCTCTTCTTTGAGCCTCACCTCCTGAGTGTTTCATTTACATGTTTTTTTCCATGCTTCTTTTCATGCAATATTGGCATGTGTAAGCTCCTCCTCTCTCGGCATTCACCATCCAAATCTCAACCCTCAAGATTCGTATCACTTGCCCCCCCCCCCCNCCCCATTACCTCACTAGAGACAATACATAGTCAAAGACTTGGACCTTTTTCTTGTAAGTACTGCATTGATAGACACTTTTTGCACATTCTTTCCAACCGTCTTATTAACACTTTTAGCAGAATTTGAAGGTTGTGTTTCCTCGTATTTCAAATATTTCAACAATTTACATTTTTGGGAGACCTTACATACATCAAGAATTGAAATATTTGCTTTGATTCTCTTTAGATCTTCAACAATGTTATATTCCATGGGCTTAGAATAACTAGTTGTAGGCTTATATATATCAAAGATTATGGGGGCTGGTCTAATAGTGGGATTTAGATTGCAAGTGTTTCTTATGTTATGAGTTTGATGAACCATTGGCTAATGTTGAAGTACATGAGGCCTCTTACTCCTATTTTGAACTACTAATCCTTCTTCCACCACCTCATCATTGATCCAAAATGGATCCAGGAAAGCCTAAAAATCAAAGCTCTCAAAATCGAACGAAACCGGCGTCATTGCGTCGGGCTCATCGCGTTGATTCCGGCCATATAAGTATTTTCACAAATGGACACCGTATGCGAAAGTTATCGCGTTCTGATCGATTTCCCAAACAAACAAAAGGTCAAACTGGTTAAAGTCAACAATTCGTACTACTGACGTCAGCAGTACAACATGTGATGTTAGCATGACGTTAGTAGGGAAACATGGCAGCATGAGGAGGTGACATGTGTCACTCAATTTTGGTGTTTTTGGGCTGAGTTGGACCAGTACGGAATTGACATGTGGCAGTCTATACATGACGTGGCCCAATGACAGGCTAACACATCATAGTAGGGACGATAGGTGGTTGTACAGATGTTGACATGGAAGGGTTACTGGGAAGTACGGATGATGACATGGCACAACACGTGGTTGTACGGTAGTGTTGTCGCATGTGACGTGGCAGTTGACCATGCATGTTGATTGGGTGTTGATTGTACCGTATGGGCCAATCACAGGGTGACACATGGCCCAATCAAAGGGTGCCATGTGGCACCCCAGATTTTTCCAATGTTGGCTAGGTCAAAAAATTGGCTTGCCACTTTGTGAGTTTCAAGCCATCGACCTCTACTCGTGCCAACAGACTATACCAAATGCGCTAACCACTTAGGCTATTATGGTGCTTATTTAAACAACTGGCCGAAATTATATGTAAAGTGGTTATGGGCTCAAGTTTAGGGATAATCCCCAGTCGGTGGGGGATAGCCCAGCCGACTAGGGGCCATGGACTGGAGGTTTAGGGCGCGTGGGAGTTAAGGCCACAAGCCACATGGAGCATGCATGTGACCAGGAGCTAGACCAGCAGTTTTGGGGTGCATGGGAGTTTAAGCCACAACCATGCATACAACCAGCACAACGAAGACCAAGGGATAAAGACTGGGGCCAACGCCTATCCCAAGGCCATATGGCATGCTCCATATTCCCAGGGACCCGAAGAAAGTGGGTTGCGCCCAGATCTGCCAATTTGGGGTTTTTAAACTATATAATATGATTTTTGTGGATTTTTATGCTGATTTTGGGGGATTTTGGCCATTTTGGGGGGATCTGGAACCCGATTTGAGGCCAGATCTTGGGAGGAGGATACCAACTCAAAAATTATATAAACCAAAGGTTCTTAGCAGCATAAAAAAGGTTCATATTGGCATAATGATGATGAGTTTGTGAAGCTTGAAGCCATTTTTATGCAGGGAAGCCATTGAGGAAGCGAACTTTGGAGGCCAATTCCAGGAGCTACGCTCAATATTTGTCAGTGTCATCAGTTGTGTTGGATTCTTGAGGTCGATTAGAACACAACCAGACCAGTTTGTAATCCTTTTGACACTTTTTTGATGTACTTTTTAAGCATTGAAGAGAAATAATAAAGCCTCACCCACTGAGACAAAGGCCCGGAGACGAAGGCTATCTTGTCGAAATTCGTTAACAACTTTGTTATTATGGTTTGTTGTTCTTTGTGCTTATATTCTGATCTACATTTCTTTATGATGGCTGCTATAATCTCTTGTTATTTTTTTCTTCTTTCCTTAATGCCTAATTGGCAATTGAACACATGCTTAAAACTTAACCAAGTCTTTAAAGATCATTTTCGGATCAAGTGGTATGAGAGCAAGTTGACGGTTGGTTTTTGAGTTTGCATGATTACTAGGTAAAAGTTGATTCATGGTGAAGGTGATCCTGTAGAAGGGGATCCTGAGATTGGATCAATAAAGAGGATTTCTCAAAGTGAGGAGATGGCATCGGAAGAAGGCATGTCTCAGAACGAGATAGAGTTGCAAAAGACTTTTTTGCCATGTCTGAGATGGTAAAGGTCTTATATGAAGATTACTTGGAACGGAAGAGGCCTTTCAAAGGGGAATCATCAAAACAAGACAAAAGTGAAGAAGGAGAGGATCCTCCTCCTTCACCTCCTTATTCTCCATCATCTTCTACTTTTTCAAGTACAAGTTCAAAATCCACCGCAATAAAACATTCTCATAAACATAAACATGATATGCCTTTACTTAAGCTTGATGTGAAATTTGAATTTCCCATGTATGATGGTGAAGTCAATGATGAGAGACTTGATAATTGGGTTAGACAAATGGAATTTTATTGCAGTGTGCAACAAATCAAATATGAGGCAACTCAAATCAAGTTGGCATCACTTTGGCTTGCAGGCACATCACTCATCTAGTGGCACAGTAAGCTGCAAAATGGTACGCAACAAGTTGGTAATGTATTTCCATCATGGAAAGATTTTTTTTTTGCACTTAGAAATATTTTTTGTCCTTTGGGTTATAAGGAAAAGGATTTAGTTGAATGGTAAAGTCTTAAACTAAGAAAAGGACAAACGGTGCAAGAATACACAAATGAATTTCGTAAGATGGCATTAATGTTAAATATTCCATTATATACCTAAGAAACTCTTATGAAGTATATAGGAGGTTTACCTGCACATATTCGTAACACTGTATTTATGTTTGGACCTACTAATCTTGATGAGTATTATGTTCAAGCAACATACATTGAAGCAGGGAAAACATGAGTTGATCTATCAGGGGAATCGTCTTCAAGGAAAGAGGACAAAAGCAAGGGGAATGGAAAGAAAGAAAATTCAGCGACAAGAAAATAAGAGAATCTCTCTTGCAAGCATTACAAGAAAAAAGGGCACGATGATGACCATTGTTGGCAATTGCACCCAGAGAAGAGACAGAAATGGTTCAAAGAAAGGAAAGGGGGGGGAAAAGTTGCAACAACAACATGGCCAACAGACTTGGGATATGATTTAGGTGATGAGACTAAAATCACACCAGTTGGTTTGACAGGTAAAATTGTTGATGGATATGATTCAAGAAGTAAGTTGTTTCACATAAGGGCGATAATGAAACATACTAAGATCGATACATTGATAGATAGTGGATATCAATCTAAATTGATTTCAGAGGAAGTGATTAAACAATTGGGTTTCACAACTTAGCTACATCATAAACCTTACTCACTTAAATGGATAAGCAACAATCATAAATTGCACATAACAATGCAATGCACTTTAAAGTTTTCAATTTCATCAAAGTTTGTGGATGAGGTAACGTGTGATGTGGTGCCACTCAATGAATGTGGAATGGTCTTAGGTAGCCCTTATTTGTATGATCGTAAAGCAATATTCTACAGGGAACAGAATCAATATCACTTAACTAAATGATCCATATTTTATGAGCAGAATGAAATGACTACAGATTAGTAACAGGTGCTTAACACAAAATAACATAGATACAGTAAAACTGGTTTCTATTTAATAAGGAAATAAGGTGAAACTGTAAAATGCAGCGGAAACAAGCTTGTTGGAATGGTGGTGGCTTATCTCTGAGAAGAGATGTGACGGTTGCACTCATTCTCAAGAAGAAGATTACAATGAGGCTCTGAAGGCCTTTTTACAACAAACAAGAATTCCAAAAACCCTATACATCCAAAAACCTAACCCTAGGAGATGAAGCGTCAAAAGTCATGTGGGCCCTGTTTGGGTAAGTTAGTACATCAACTTCCTGAGGTCGTAACTTTTGCAAGCGATCTCTGTTTTAAGCGTATGATAGCCCGTTGGAAAGGTATCGTCGAGGAGATTCATTTTAGGGAAAATATCGAAGGAATTTTCCTATTTCTCCCCATTTTCCCAAAAAAACATCGTTTAGGGCGTCAAAACAACTCCGGAAGTGAAAAACTTCTAAAAATAGTAAATTACCAAAATTGCCAGAAAATTATTTTGAGCCAATTGGAAAAGGTGGGTCACCACCAATATCCACTTGGATCAATCCTCCCTCCTTAGGAAGCAATGGTCTCCATTTCATTCAGTTCCCCCATCAGATGAGGAAATTTCTGTTGAATTTGGCCCTAGGTGAGCCACTTGCCTTGGTGCAAGAGTTGTCTTGCTTTGACGACTCGATAAAGTTGGATCCTTTGTTGTTGAGTGCCCTTGATCTGTCTGTCCACAATCTGATCACTAGATGCTTGTTGTATGCAGTCAGGGTTGAGCTATGTTGGTGTTAGTTGTTCTGCTACTTCTGAGGTGTCCAATAATGGTGGGAAATAAGGGAGAAGGAGATCCACATTGAACACTGGGTGCAGGCCAAGGAAAGGAGGAATGTTGATCTCAAAAGCATTATCCCCTACGGCCTTGGTGATGGTGTGCAACCCATAACGGAGTGGGCGAAGCTTTCAATGGTGTCCTGTAAGGCGTTATTTCTGCAAATGCAACCAAACTTTGTCGTCCACCTGAAACTTATGTGGCACCCAATGTTGATCACGACGCTACTTGTACTTGTCATTGGACTTTTGTAGGATATCCTGAACCTGTTGGTGGATGTGTTGGATCTACTCAATGAACCAGGTGGATTTTTCAGCTTCAGTTGGATCAGGAGATGAGTCGGTCGAGGTGACCACAAGGGGAAGTGCAACGTCTATGGGACCCAATGGTTGAAATCTCAACCCCACCTGAAAGGGGTTGTGGCCAGTTGAGCTATGCAGGGCTCGGTTGTAGCTATGATGGACGTAGGGAAGGATCTCATCCCATGTGAGAGGGTGCTTTGAATTATACATGAGAAGTATATGCACAATCATTCGATTTACGACCTCGGTTTGGCCATCTTTCTAGGGGTGGAAGGTCGTGGATTTGGTGAGCTTGTTGTCCATCAGTGACCAGAGGCTCGACCAGAATGTGCTAAGAAATTGATTGTCCCGATCTGAGACAATGGTTTGTGGGATTCCAAAATGTACCCAGACTTGTTCAAAGAAGAGCTTGGCAGTGGCCTCTGCTGTGATGCTCTTCTTACAGGCAACCAGAATCGCCATCTTAGAAAAGCGATCAACAACCACAAAAACACAGTCATTTCCCCACTTGGTGGACGGGAGGCCCGACATGTAGTCCATTGAGATGGATTCCCATGGCCTGTCAGGAGTAGGAAGAGGGGTGTACAGGCCTTGTTTCTTAGTGGTCGGTTTGGTAATAGTGCAGGCAATGTAGGACCCTATATACTTGTTGACCTCCTATCGAAGTTTCGGCCAGTAGAAATATTTATGTAGGATAGCCATTGTCTTTTCAACGCCGAAGTGTCCTGCCACCCGATTGTAGTGGGCTTCCTAGATCAGCTTCGCTCACTTGCTTGATGGAACACAGATATGCCCCAAACGACACAATAACCCATCCTGAAGATGGAAATTATCGACAACTGTGTTTGCACCCAAGATTTGGTAGGTGGTAGCGAAGTCTGGGTATATCTCATAGAGTTTGGGCCATCCAAGGGTGCCATGACCGCAAGAGTCTAGCAGCGTGGTGAGTGCCACGACTAGCGGTCTACTGAGGAAATCAGCGACGCGATTGGTTCTTCCAGTTTTATACTTGATGTTGAGGTGAAATTGCTGCAAGTATATGGACCACTTTTGATGGCGGTCATTCTGCAATTTTCCTTCTGTCTGCATGAACTACAGTGGCTTATGATCAGTGTGGATGATTGTCTCCTTCCCAAGAATGTAATGTCTCCATTGGCAGCAGGCTTGCACAATGGAGTACATTTATTTGTCGTAAGTAGGGTACTTACTGACAACCTCTAATAGTGTCTCACTATGATAGGCCACGGGGTGGTCGTGCTGAGTGAGAACGGCGCCCACAACATAGTCTGAAGCACCTGTCTCGATCTCAAAGACCTGTTGCAGGTCTGGTAGTGAAAGTACTTGGGCTGAGCACAAGCGTTGCTTCAAATCATCAAACGCTTGTTGTTGGGACCAACCCCACACAAATTTTGCCTTACCACCACCTTTGGTTATTTGGTTGAGGGCCCATGCAATATGGGAGAATCCCAACATGAACCTGCAGTATAAATTGGCAGGGCCCAAGAAGCTCCGAAGCTCAGTGAGTGTGGTTGGGGTTGGCCAGTCACGGATGACTTGGATCTTGATTCGATCCACATGTACGCCATGTTGATCAATGATGTAGCCCAGGTAATGGACCTTGTCCATGCCGAAGGAGCATTTTTTCAAGTTGGCGTATAGCTTGTGCTGCTGCAGGGTGTCTAGAACCTACTGAATATGATGCAAGTGTTCGGCCCAAGTCTTGTTGTAAATGAGAATGTCATCCAGATACACCACTACAAAATTATTGGTGAATGGTCGCAAGATATCGTCCATCATCCTCATGAAAGTGGCTGGAGCATTTGTCAAACCAAAGGGCATGACCAACCATTCAAAAAGGCCTTCATTTCACTTGAAGGCAGTCTTCCATACATCTGTCTGTTCTATTGGGACCTGGCGGTAGCCAAACTTCAGATCAATCTTACTGAATTATTTGGCCCCCGTGAGTTGATCAAGGAGGTCGTCAATTCAGGGAATCGGGTACCAGTTTCTGACTGTGATTTTATTCAGAGCCCGATAATCAATGCAGAGTCGTCAGGTTCCATATTTCTTCTGTACCAGCATGATTGGGCTCCCACAAGGTGATGAGCTGGGACGGATGTGCCCCTTGTGGAGCAATTCTTGGATCTATCGCTTGATCTCCTCATTCTCTAACAGAGAGCGGTGATAGACTGGCCCATTGGGCAGCGATGCATCGGGGGTCAAATCGATCAGGTGCTTAACCTGGCAGTGCAGAGGTACCTCGGTAGGTGAGGAGAAGATATCTTAGTATTCTTCCACGACCTTATCTACTTGCTTCTGTTGTGTGGAGAGGTTGGTCGCATAGACCCTGGATGTGGTTGTGATCTTTCACTTATTCTTAGAGAGAATCACGAAGAAGACAAACTTCCCCATCTAAGAGATGAACTTCATGCATTACTTAGCAGAGATCAAGGAAATAGCACTAGGTGGGACTGCTTCGTGTATCTTGTACAATTTCTTGTTCAAAGTAATAATAACACTACGAGGCCTAGACTCATATACAGCATGACATTTCCATAAATAAGGTTGGCCCAAAAGAACATCACAAACTTTTAGAGGAGCAACATCACACAATACCTCGTCTTTGAAGGGCTTGATGTCGTACGACAGTCGACACTCTTGGCTGATGCGGAGATCACTTCCTTAGCGGAGCCATCCAATGGTGTAGGTTTGTGGGTGCGACATTGTCAACAAGGCCAGCCGCTTGATGACCTCTGTTGAGATGAGGTTCTTATGGCTACCGCTATCAACAATGAAGTGTAGCGGGGTGCCTTTTACCCACATTTGTGAATGGAAGAGGCGCTCTCCTTCTTCTTGCTTGTCTGGTTCACTAGGATGGAGCTTGGTGGTAGCAACGGTGACACTAGGTTCTGCATCAATGATCTGTCTTCCCCTTTTTAGTTCTGGCTCAGAGTTAGAACCCGCATCTGATTCAGAGGCTTTCACTTTGGCCACCAGCGACTGCTTTGAGCGGCAGTCAGCAATGTTATGCCAAGGGCTCTTATGGAAGTCACACCACTTCTCGGTATCTTTCTTTGTCTTTTCGGTGTCCTTCTTTGCTTGCGGCTTGGACTGGTTGTCATGATATTGTCCATATTTACTCTGTCCTTTGTTTTGTGGGTTGGGGTTGCCCTTTCCTGGCTTTTGTTGTGAGGGGTTCCCAGGCCCAAATTGTCTACTCGATTTTGACGACATATCGGTAGGCCATGCACAAGGATGAGATGTCCAGAAATTCCATTTCGGTCTAGATTTATCTATGCAGAGCACTGCGATACTTGAGCACCGGATGTCGCTTTGAATCTTTGATACCCAACTTGGTGCACGAGGTATGGAAGATATTTGTGAAATCTGGCACTGCTTGGTCTCTTTCTTGCCGCAGTGTGGTCCATTTGGTATACAAGTCGTCATAACTTCCGACAGGGTAGTATTTTTCCTTAATAACATCCCCGAAGGATTCCCAGGTGGTCGTAACTGTAAATAATGAGGGTTCCTCTGTTTCCTTTTGCTCACAGAAAGTTTCCCACCAATCTTTGACATGGGGAACGGCTTTGAGGAGTGCAAAAGTAATATTTTCTCTATTCAAAAAGTTATGGACAGAAAAATACCCTTCTAGTAGATTCAACCACTTGTCTACAGCATCTGCGTCTATCTGACCTTCAAATATAGGAATATCGAATTTTATTTGTACCTTGAAGGGGGTGGCGCCTCCGCTCGAAGAAGATGTGTCGCTTGTTGGTAGTCGTCGAAGGATTTGCACGAAACTATCCATCATCTCATTTCTCTGCTGCGTGAGGGCTTCCTCAATCAACAGTTTGAAAGGATCTCCTGTCCTGTCATCTTTCTTTTCTCCTGCCATGAGAGGTCGCTTGGGCCTGCGAGAGATTTTGTCCTCAAGAGAAACAAGCTCGAGACCCAACTCTTTGTACTCTGACCTCATTGGGGACATGCATTAAGACGATAAGGAGCATACCGCTCTGATACCACTGATCCAGATTTTATGAGTAGAATGAAATGACTACAGATTATTAACAGGTGCTTAACACAAAATATTAGAGATACAGTAAAACTGGTTTTCTATTCAATAAGGAAATAAGCGAAAACTGTAAAATGCGGCGGAAACAAGCCTTATCTCTGAGAAGAGATGTGATGGTTGCTCTCATTCAAAAGAATAAGATTACAATGAGGCAAACAGAAATGCCAAAAACCATAGACATCCAAAAACCTAACCCTAGGAGATTAAGCGCCAAAAGTCATGTGGGCCCCGTTTGGGTAAGTTAGTACATCAACTTCCCGAAGTCGTAACTTTTGCATACGATCTTCATTTTAGGCGTATGATAGCCTGTTGGAAAGGTATCGTAGAGGAGATTAATTTTGGGGGAAATATCAAAGAAAGTATCATATTTCTCCCCGTTTTCCCAAAAAACATCGTTTAGGGCCTCAAAATAGCTCCGGAAGTGAAAAACTACAAAAAATAGTAAATTACCAAAATTGCCAAAAAACTGTTTTGAGCCAATTGGAAAAGGTGGGTGGCCACCAATATCCACCTGGATCACTAAAGAATACAATGAATATGTTGTACATGCTCATCACATAAAATAAAATCAATCTCTTCAAACAATGGAACAATTAAGAAAGGTAGCTTATGCAAGCAACACACCTATAATTGTGTCAAGTAAAACAATTGATCTTAAGCATGAACATGAGATGGTTGTAGAATGGAAGTTCAATCATACTTTGCTTCAAGATAAGCTAATGTCATGCAAGCACATCAAACATATTAGCTCATTTGCGGTCATATTTTTTATGTTATCGTTGCTAATGTTTTCAACATGGATGGTAGTGGATTCAGTAAGATGTGAAAGAGTACAAGTGGCTAACAATATGATGCCAATTGTCATGGTTGTTTTGCAATTGATTATGATGAGACAGGTGCATAAGACATAGTTTAAAGACAAAGGACAAGTGGGGTGGCCTGTCCTGCACTTGATGACTAGTCAATACCCTTTTGGAGGACCAAAAGGTTTTAGTGGGGAGGCATGATCCAAAATGGATCCAGGAAGGCCTAAAAACCAGAGTTATCAGAATCGTATGAAACCAACGCCATTGCGTCGGGCTCATCGTGTTGATTCCAGCAATATAATTTTTTTCACAAATGGACATCGTATGCGAAAGTTATCACGTTCTGATCAGTTTCCCAAATAAGCAAAAAGTCAAACTGGTCAAAGTCAACAGGTCGTATTGTTGACATCGGTAGTACGACAGGTGATGTCAGCAAGACGTCATGATGATGTCAGTAAGGACACGTGGTAGCAAGAGGAGGCGACACGTGTCACTCAGTTTTGGCGTTTCCGGGCTGAGTTGGACCAGTATGGAATTGACACGTGGTTGTACGAAAATGATGTGGCAGCTGACCGTGCATCTTGACTGGGTTTTTTAATGGGTGATGACTGTACCGTATGGGCCAATCATAGGGTGACGCGGGGCCAAATCAAAGGGCACCACGTGGCACCCCATATTTTTCCAATGTTAGCTAGGTCAAAAAATTGGTTTGCCACTCTGTGAGTTTCGAACCATCGACCTCTACTCGCGCCAACGGACTATACCAAATGCGCTAGCCACCCAGGCTATTATGGTGCTTGTTTAAACAACTGGCCGAAATTATATGTAAAGTGGTTATGGGTACAAGTTTGGCGATAAGCTCCGGTCGATGGGGGATAGCCCGACCGACCAGAGGTTTAGGGTGCGTGGGAGTTAAGGCCACATGGAGCATGCGCGTGACCAGGAGCCAGGTCAATAGTTTTGGGGTGCGTGGGAGTTTAAGCCATAAGCCACATGACCATGCATACGACTAGCACAACGAAGACCGAGGGTTAAGGACTAGGGCCAGTGCCTAGCCTAGGGCCATATGGCGCACTGCATATGCCTAGGGGCTCGAAGAAAGGGGGTTGTGCCCAAAGTTTTCCAATTTTGGGTTTTTTAACTATATAATATAATTTTTTTGGATTTTGGCCATTTTTGGGGGATTTGGAACCCGATTTGAGGCCAGATCTTGGGAGGAAGTTAGGAGGAGGATACCAACTCAAAATCTATATAAACCAGAGGCTCTTAGCAGCATAAAAAAATGTTCATATTGGCATAATGATGATGAGTTTGTGAAGATTGAAGCCATTTTTATGCAGGGAAGCCATTGAGGAAGCGAACTTTGGAGGCCAATTATGGGAGCTACGCTCAACCTTTTTCAGTGTCGTCAGTTGTGTTGGATTCTTGAGGTTGAAAAGAACACAGCCATACCAGTATGTAATCCTTTTGACACTTTTTTTATGTACTTTTGAAGCATTGAAGAGAAATAAGAAAGCCTCACCCACTGAGACAAAGGCCCGGAGAGGTAGGCAATCTTGCCGAATTTCGTTAACAACTTTGTTGTTCTTCGTGATTATATTCTCATCTGCATTTCTTTATGATGGCTTCTATAATCTCTCATTAAGTTTTTCTTCTTTCCTTAATGCCTAATTGGTAATTGAACACATGCTTAAAACTTAACCAAGTCTTTAAAGATCATTTTTGGATCAATCATCTTCAATCATATTCACACCAGGGAACATATCCCACAATACCATAGTTGTCTCACTATAAGGTTCTAGTGATTCTTCTTCAACGTCTCCTTCTACTTGTTCATTGAATTCTCCTACTTGTACACAACCATCTAAAAATTTGTTGTCGACCAATTTCATTACATTTATCTGTTGTGGAAAAGTTTTCTCAGAATGATTGGCTTGATGATAATTGCAATTGTTATCCATGGTTACTCCTTCTAAGTCAATTTTTAGAGTTGTAGGGGGTGGAATAATGGCTTTAGGAGGGAAAGGTCTTCTGAAGAAAGGTCTATGTGGTTTATGGTTGGAAGTCCCTTCCCCTGAACTTATCTTCATATCTATTATCTCATTAGATAGTCATTCGATCATTTGTTTCATGCTTTACATATCAACAGACTCCTTTTATTTAGTCTCAATGGATTGTTTTGGTTGAGGCCGTGGTAATATGAGACATTTTTTGGGTGGCATAACCTCTTTCTCCCAGTGTGGTATGAGTTTCTTTACATCCTTTCATTTCAAATTCAATCTTCTTAGCTTCCTCAAAAGTTAAAATCAAGGTATTGTTCACCATTCTTTTAACAAACATTGTGATTATTGTGAGTTGAGCATTTCCATATAATTCAATTTAGAGCTCTATCGTAGGAGCAGTACCTTCATCAAACTTATTTAGGATGGTAGTAAATCTTTGATTGAAATCTTTAATTTTTTCCTTACTTCCTATGACTATGCCAAATAATTATGCCATTAATGCACCGATAGCGGTTTCTTCTTTGAATTTAACAATGAAAGCCTTTTGAAACTCAGTCCAATTTGTAATTGATATTACTGGCACATTGAAATACCAAATATATGTTGTATTTTCAAAAGTGTAAGGGAAAATCCTAGATACCACATCCTCATTTTGTACATTCATTAATATGATGGCTAAAATAAATTTCTTAATGTGATCTTGAGGAAGGCCACCTACTTTAGAATCATATTTAGGAAGTAATCTTTTTGGATGCTTGGGTAGGTTATGGAGCTAACCAGGCAGAGATAAAACATCTCGAGATAACCAAGGGTGATTCTAGTCGTGAGCCATATTTGAGTGATAAGAATTTGAGTCTGAACTTTTTGAGTGATCTGGATCAGAATTAGAACTTGATTGTCTATCTAAATGGTCACTCGCTAATGGGGAAGTAGTAAGGTTGATCAGTGTTGGATCAATCAAGCCAAATGGTTGAGTGATTTATTGTAGTGCCAATTCCACTAAAACTTCCACTGTATGAACTAAAGCGTGACCTTTAATACCTGTAGCTTCTCAAGAAGTATTTCTTTTATGGGGAAGTAAAGGTGTTACAGGAAAAGCATCGATTTTTCTTGCATAAGCTCGCATGATAATCATAAAGCATTCACTTCCTTGTGTGATACTACATACGGGATTGACTGAGCATCAGGTCCAAGATTTTTCAAATTTTGAGATGCGGGATTTTCAAAAGTTTGAGCTTCATGATTTGGAATATTCTTGTAAAATGGGTATGGCTTGCCATACACATGCCCTCCTTCTAGCACCAATTCTATCGAGGGGGGTGGATTTTTAACTCTCAACAATAGGGATTAAACCCAAGGACGAGGCCCAATTAGAATCCTCCCTATTTGGCATGGAATAATCCTCCAAGTTAATGGTTTGGTAACCATTTGATGGGATTTAAAAGTTATTTTCCGTTATTTTTATGTCTTTCTTATTTATGTGATTAATGCAAAAATAAACAACTAATATAAAGATATTGAAGAAATTTTTTCTATAGGATAACCTATGAAAGTAGTTAATGAAATTATCTAAGGCTTTTGACTCTCTTAGAATTAATTCATTGAAGAACTCATTGCCACGTTATAACATTCATGAAATAAAACTAATAAAAGTTGAAAGAGATGAAAATTATAATAGTAAAACACCCATAATTAATTCCATGGCATCTCATATACAAAATAACATAAAATAGAATTTAATTATGAAAGTAAATACCCTTTACTGAAAATACATAGTAATTCATTCAACCGTATAAGATAACTCAATAGTATTGAAATTCTTACTAGACAACTATGACATTTGACCAACAATGGAATAATCCACGATAATGAATGAATGCAAAGATATCTTTAGCAAACAAAAATGTCATGACTCCAAATGGAGTTTCTAAAATAAGCCTTGAAATAGTTTGTTGCTACAATCCTTACCAAATCACCTTAGAGTCAGAACACCCTTTCCTAGAGGACGGCCATCTAATTTGTAAGTAAAACTATCTCTAAAAATAGTATAAAGAAAAAAAAAATTATAGAAAAGCCAAAAAGCGTTCATGTCACTATGACTCTGGTGGATTGGGTGATTCAACGTCTGAATGTTCAACATCATATGTGGCCCACTACTCAAATAATCCTTCACATAAACGTAGATGTGGGAATGTATGCTAATCCATGGGTAAATTAATCAAACTTCCTTACTCGTGCCTGAAATGTTTAATGTACTTTTATAATCTAGGAATCATTAACTCCACTCTAGTAGAAGTTTTAACTTCATCGAAAAGATACTTTTGCATGTGACTATGCTCTACTGGAGTTATCCCTATGATATCAGCCTCACGTTTGTCTGCAATTTGTTTGAACTATGATAATACTTCACCTATTGACCGAAATCCTTCAAGTTGGCCAAAATCCTTTAGGCTAGTCGATATTGGGAATTCGTCATTGACTTGATTCTATGACACTATAGCCAATTCTACCTAATATTGCATGGATCTTTGCATTATGGTTATTCCATCCTCTGTCAAAATCCTAATGACATGGTCTTCTTCACCACATGCCTTTTGAATTTATTTAATGTACTCAAATTGATACTACATTTTATGTTGTTTTTCATTACATCTCAAGATCTCTCTATGTACTATTGATAACTATAGAGTCTCTTCTTGTAGTTTTGTTATTTTGGTTATGAAATCCATTTTTATCTACTCGTGGTTCATATCTTCCTCTAGAAAAACTTCTACAAATTTGATCATAGTATCTTGAGATCCCTTGTAATAAATTACCTGATTTCTTAGGGATGTAAATTCCCTTTTCATGTTCTCAACCTCGCTTTCACTAGCTTTGGCCTTGTCAATGAAATTGCTACTCCAATAGAGAGTAATTCGCTAAGCTTCATTCTATTTGTATCTGACATAGGCTCTTTTGTAGTTCGTATTACAACACTGTCAATCCACTCTCTTTCTCTCCTGCATTATTTTTACAATGGCTTTCCTTTGGTGATTATAAGCAATAGACTCAAGACTAGCAACTTCCTCCAAAGGGTATGGAATTGGCCAATCACCCCACGATATGCTATTTTTGAGACTACCTAGTGTGTGAAATTATTTTAATTCGGGTTCCTTACCTTTGTGAATTGTTTGCATCTCTTAAAGCTTCTTGGTTTGATCAGTTTCTTGAAGAGTGATATTTTCAACCTTATCATGTGAATTGTTTGCATCTCTTAAGGCTTCTTAGTTTGATTAGTCGCTTGAAGAGTGATATTCTCAACCTAATCGCCCAATTTAGAAGCACCTTCCTTGTCTTTATCATATTATTTAGAGGCATCTTCCTCATACTTCATTAGATCAATGACTTCCTTTAGTGGCAATGTGGATTGATGATCATGTTTCTAATTAGATTTGTATTCTGCTATACTCCCTTCATCACCCCATTTCTTTGTTGTTACCTCTTGCAAGAAATTTTTGTCATGTGTTTTCCTTATCTCTTCCTCTTTTCTTTTTTCCCCTAACTCTTGTTGAGACTTCTCTTTAGCAAGTCTTTTTTGTTCCTTGGAAATATGATGTTTGTATTCTTCTTCTTGCCTTTGTTTCTCCTAAACCACCTCTAAATAATTTTTTCATTATTCTACTTTAGTATCCCTCCTCCTTGCTTCCAATTCCTCTTGAACAACTTCTTCTTCTTTTTTCCTTCTCAACTCCTGCTCTATTTTCCTTTGGACTTCTTTCTCCCTTTGTATCCTGGCCTTCTCATATTGAATAGAATTTTGTTCAACCTCTTTCTTTAATCTAATTTCCTTTAACCTTCTAGCTTCTTCATCTTCTCTTTTAATTCTCTCAACAACTAAGCCTCTATTTATCTCCAGTGTTTGTTCATCAATGGATAAAGTCTTAAAAATTGTCATGTGATGATTTTTCTTCCTCTCCAAAACCTCATCCCATTCATGAACATCCTCAAAAAATGATTGATCCTTCCATCGCTCATGAGTGTATGGACACGTTAATGATACTTGATTAACATGCTTTAGAACTAAGCCTTTAAGATCATGTCTTCTATATTTTCCTACTGGAAACCTATATTCCAGATGACTAGTTGCTTCCTTCCTTGCATGCTTTGGATCCTTGATGAAAAGATGGCCTAACCTAAAAACATATAGGATGAAAACATTTTTCTTTTATTCCTTCAATAATGAAGCATTAAACCCTTGGATAACCATCTAATATTTCATTTCACTTATTACAATCCTATCAGGCATATACTTTGGCAAAAGATGAGGTGCTACAGTTGCACCATAAATCCTTATATAAGTTAATTCCTCTTGCGAGTACCAATTGCCAATACAACCTATAAGATTCTTATCAGCATAAGTTAGCCTGAGGCACTCTCTACATAAAATAATGCAATATAATCTTGCCAAGAAAAAGTCATTAATTGTTGAATAAGATCTCTTATACTTGTTATCCCATAGAATCTGGAAATAAACATGAATAGGTGCCTCTGAAACGTGTCAACTGGGATTAAGACCAGGAAAAAATTATGGTGCATATGACATCCAATAAGTAAGAAGACATGTAAAATGAAGGTACAACATTAGGCTTTTCTTTGTTCATATGAACCCTTTCAATCGTACCATTAAGTTGGTTAGACAAAATGGTTGCCCAATTAAACAACCCTCCTGTTGTAGCTAATGTATAAGCTAAAGGAAGCCACACATCTAAAAATCATTAACAATCCTTTTCTTCATACAATTGGCATATTGATACCATTAGGTACATGTATGGTTCTCTCAAGCTTGCAGTAGGATACCAACCATTTGTTTTATTGAAAAACCTCTTATATTTCTTCCACCAATTTGCTAAAATCTTTCCCACATCATGCTTGTCATAAAAGTCATTTGCAAAAGGGGTAACTAAAAGAAGTTCAGGTTTTGGAAATCTATAATACTTCTCTAAGTTTTCAGCTAAGAAAGATCCCACACAATCACCCTTTTCATTCACAAACATATTATTATTCAAATCAATGTGGTTTATGATCCACTCAATAGCTTTTGAGTAGGGAAAAACATGTGCTCTTGCTCCAACAGAATGAAGATGAGATCTCCTTATATTCATAAAAACTTTGTTGTCAATTTCTCTAACCACGGAGTCACTATGAGGTACTACATCCGAGTATTCCTCCTTCCTGAATTTCAAGTATAAATTATTCCATCCTAGGAGGAGAAGTGGAGTTCCAGTGCTTGTTTAAGTGTCCTTCAATATAGGTCGTGGTAAATGTTCCTCGAGTATGGTGAATTGAATTATAGGGACATATTCTTCTAACGGGATTTTGATTTCAATAGGATTGTTTTGGGAAGCCTTCCATGTTTCCTTAGTTTTAACCTTAGGAGACATGGTAAGAGATCCCATAGGAGTCCTCCTTGGTGGCATATTTCATGCACCAAAAATTTGTTCAAACAAGAATAAAGAAGACAATAATATATGTGATTAACCATTTCCTTATCCAAGCATTTCAGTCATTAACAATTTCTCAAAATGAATAAAAGATAATGACAATTCTTTCAAATAACAAAAATATGAGAAGGATTACGAAGTTGTAGTTGGTGTCATAGAAGTATAATTCCTTGAACATCCGCTTGGTCCCAATTTATAATATTAAATGGATAAAACCATTTCAACATTCAAGTGTGAGCGAACAAAGGAATTGATGAATCAAATCAACGGAAATAACACACATCTTGCCTTAACCTGCAAATTTATCCCATGCACATAAACATGGCTTACACAACAAAACTATTGTACACAATCACTCACACTAGCAACAATATCCTCACTTCACCTACTAAACCTCTTATAGAGAGCATAATCAAACAACAATGAATGAACCTCATAGTGCTCAGGTCGAATTCATATCCATAATGTCTAATTCGGCCATTGAGTTTAAATTTTATAATCAATAGGCCCAATCTTGATGGTATGATGACAAAATCTAGCTCTAACTCAATTTGATTTACCAAATCTCAAAAAATTAAATGTCAATTGGACATCATAGCCATTGAATCAGTGAATTAATGACCAATAGATTTGTTCCTTCAATGGTTAGTCCAAAATTTATAATTACCTTTTATGCCATCACTCCAAAACTTCACACTCGCAAATTTCTCAAGACAACAATATCAAAGTTGAAACACATGAGCAATAGAGTAAAACCTCGAAAACCTTGCATAGTGAAACACCTGATGATAAGGGAAAAATTGCAAGTGTAGTGAAATGCTCTTTTGACACATTTTTTACCTTTACAAAAAATTTAGAAAGTTGGCTAATGACCACTAAGCTATGAAAAAAATAATACTTGGAATCTCAAAATGTATCGGCAAACTCATAAATTCTACCATCAGTGAGTTCAGTTGTATCGGTGGACTAAAGAAAACTTTCTATCGATGAATTCAAAAAAAATTCTTGAAACATGAAATAATCTATTCTTCATTGGTGCTCGCAATAATTTTCCCTCCTTATGCACAAACACAACTTTCCTTTGGCGCCCGAATATATCTTTCATCAGCATTTTCAAAAAACTTTTCAGCTCACTCAAAAATTCCCATCAACATTCATAAAAAAAATTCCAACTTTTTATTGATGCTTTCATATTTTCTCTTGGCATGTGAAATATTCTTTGTATAAGTGAAGTTTGAACAATTACCTCTCTTTCAGTGCTTACAAACAACTTTTCGTTGATGCCCAACTGAACTTTGTATTAGCAAAATTTTAAAACGTTTTGATTCGTGCCTTTGGATTTCTTTCATATTGGCGAACTCTAAAAAAAAATTCTCTCGAGATGAAGAGTAGTTTGAATTTGTTGATACAAGCATTTTAATTTACAAAAAATTGGTTTCAGGCACTTAGAACTTTTTTTATTATTTTCTCAAGATTAAAGATGCCTACTACACTAATTGAACTATATAAAAGTAGCCAAATCAAAAAATGATAAAGTGGCACCCAAAAATTTAAAATTTTAGGGTGTGTTGTGTACTCAACACTTTCTAGTCGAAGTCTCCTTTGGAGTAACGATGATCCCTTTCCCCTTCGCTTGTTCACGTTCCATTGGGGGAAGTCCCATGCAACCTTCTAGAACCTTGGAAGGTCGCAGAGACTTCACAAAATACCTCGACTACCCTTCTTCGACCACTTGCTTCAAAGTACCTTCATGAATTTCAACAATGCCCAAAGAGTTCCACAGTAGTAATAGACCTTCCACAAAATCCTCACTGCAATGGAGTATAGGAAGGGAACTCTCGTAACTACCAAAAATCAAAGGCACCTTTGAGAAATTGTTATCATCATAGGGAACAAAACCACCCTTGGCTAAATCACTAACCAAACCTAATTCATAGAGATTGAATCCAGACGACAAGGCAAAACTTAGTTTGTGGGGAAAAACCTTATTTAGAGCTTTGTGACCCAACAAATAGTCTAAATCAAAGCCCATTTGATGACAAAACCCATCGGCCAATGATTTTGCCTTTTGACACACTTAGTCACCTATGCCCGATGGAAAAGCACTGGTTAGTTTTGCTACATCATACCCAACAACTTGATCACCCACTTTTCTTAAGTTATAAAGTGTAGATGATTCTGATGGTGGAGACCCTGCATGAACACAAAGTGTTTTACCTAGACTACCATCCTCAATACCTTGCCTGGGAAAATCAAACCCTAGATTGAAACTCTAACCCTTATCTTTGATCGAACCCTATTATCTTCCATTTTATAATCAAACTTTCGAACAATGTATTTTTGTTATTATTATCAAACCAATGATCATAATTTCTCAGGACCCTTGTTACTATGGAATCTCCTCTTTCTTATTATAGCAAAAAACATTATTCACAAAAGACCATTTAGTAATGGAGATTAAACCAGGAATACCAAGGTTTAGTGATGAAGATTAGACCAAGAATACAAAAATTTAGTGAACACGTAGCTATGAAAAATTAATATTGATTATGCCACATGTATTGCCTTAATGCAAATAACAACCTTAATGAAAAGCCTTAACCTTACTTTTGTCTAAAGCAATAGCAAACCAAGCAATAACAAACCAACATGTATGATTTTATTTGTATGAAATATCCAAACAAATTCAAATGAATAGACTAGATAAAAGACACTTAACTCTAGTATGATTTGGAATTGAGAAACTAAAGAGCCACATAATAAAGATACCCATGCGAAATGAATGGCATAGAAACACAATGAAGGTACTCGAGGGCAAATGAGTACTATAGATAAAAGGAGTTCTAAATTCAGTGTAATTGATTTAGGTGATTAAGTCGAAAAAGATATTGTACTTTATGTTAATAGGATGTACAATTCATAATTAAAAATAATTTAGAAAATGAGAACAACATTATAACACACATTTCATCTATATACATAAACAATAAAACAAGTTTGCATGGCGGCATTATCTAAGCGGGTTTTGGTATATGATGGAGATGATTAATATTATGTTCACTTCGCCTATATCATTCATGTGGAAAATAAATGTTATTATCAAATAATCTTTATACCATGCATTCAATGTTAGATACCAACTCAACTCAAGAAACATATAAATATTTCATCCGTTCTTTATATGTGATCTCAAGACATATGAATCTTTTTCTATTATTAGTTTAATATAAAATATATATTTTTCATTATTTTTAAGTTAAAAAAAACTATTTTAATATTTCTATTTATATGTGGGCCTAATGGTTAAGAACATGTGTTTCCTCTTAAGAGATCACAAGTTCAAATCCAGAGGGGGGTAGGGTATGTATACCTTCGTAGACTTTACCAGTCAAATCGTTGGGCGAAGGGGGGTCCCTTGTCCCACAAACAAGGGGGTCTCATACACCAATTTGGTGTGTTGGCTTGGCCGTGACCTTAAAAATAGATTATTATTATTATTATTATTATAGAATAAAAAAGTACATATAGCTTGAGGAGGGCTTGCCAATATGGAAACTAGTATCCTATCTCGAGAATAGTTACCCATGTTTCTTCATTACATAATTTAATTTGTTCTTAAAAAAATCATCAAATAGTCTAGATGTAAAAGTCAAGAGTTTATCCATCAAATATTTTTTGGACTTTTATATACCCTAATCATACTAACAAGCCTGGAAATATCTATAGCAATCAAACTGGGTAGTATTTTCAAGCCTGGATTCCCTCTATTTTCTCTTGAAATTTCTCTAGCTTGGCTTATGCTCCTGTGACTTGAGCTTCTTCGTCATCTTCAATCGATATAGGATGATCCTTCAAACCAGAGGAACTCAAGTCCATTAGCGCAGTCTAGTGTTGGTCCTAGTTTTTCCCTTCTGGAGTGACCCTAAATTTTATGCCAAACTGGGACTTGCAGAAAAGTTCAAACTTCCCTTCCAGAATTTTAACAGCATAAAGGGTAGCCTCATTTTCTTTCCTAGTTTTTTCAACTGCTTGGACCACCATTGCCTTGACAATCCAGTATGTCTCCGCCAATTTGAAATATTTTGTCTCACGGGTCCTGGAGTAAAATGGGTCATCCACCCAAGCCTTTACTTCCTCCACTATCACTTCCCCAGTGGTGTTGTGCCTTTGGATTTTCACATCCTCCTCGATTTTTGTTGTTGCCTTCTTCTCTACATCTGTACAGAGGTACTTAAACCTGGAGTCTGCCATGCATGTCGCTCTGGCTTCTCTAGTTCGATTCACCGGTCCTTGGGATGAGGAAGTATTTGCTTTCTTTTCCCTCTGACGGTCGCCTCTCGCTCCTCACCTAGCCATCCTACAACCCCAGTTGGTTGTTTGTACCTAGAAGTCTTCTTATGTCCTTCAAGTGGCCCTTTCATCTGAGCCTAGCTGCTAGACCTCTCCACAAACCCTTACTTATTTGCCTTCTCCAAAATCACCTTACTGCCCACTCTGAATTCAACCTACTCTGGATCTTGGACTCTCCCCAAGGTTCATTTCCTTAGGTCTAGAAAAGCAACTCCCACCTATGAAACCTTTGTTCACTATCATTGCAAAGCTTTGCTTGAATTTTTATGATAAGCCTTCGGCTGAAGCATTCCACTTCTATTAACTTAAACAACATCGACCCATTCCACCAACTCCTTGCATAGCTAATTCCTTTCACATCGACCACATCACCCGACATCCTTTCCATAATGGCTTATGGAGAGTTCTCGCTGACTTCCACTAAGTTTTGTGTATTCCCATGATGTAGCACATACCTTATATTCATGGCACTTTGGTCCCATGATGTCACACATACCTTATATTCATGGCGATTTGGTCCCATGATGATTGAGTTTGTACGATCCACCTCTCTCATTGATGACCACCACCTTTAGCTCCCCGTCGTATTGCTCCCTTAACTAACTTATGAACTGTCTATCTGAGCTGATTAACCACTTGTCCTCATCGTCGCATCATGCTTCGAGATTGGTGTCCTCTGTGTGGGTCCTATCGTCATCGTGTCCCTCTTTTCGACTAACTAGCACTTGTATATGATGACCACCCAAAGAACTCGACACGTGTATCCAATGGCCACTTGTATGAGCTATCTCACCATCTATCTGCCATGTCGTGTCGAGCCTCCAGGTGGTTGTCCTTTACCCCATCCTATTCTCGATGTTTGGCACCCCATCTGGGGGACGGATATCCTTGTCACTAAGCTCTGTGGCTTCTTCCCAAATTTCCATTAGGATGGGGTCTCCCCCTTTCCAAAAAGTATGTTGATTTGGCTAAGTAATCCCTACGTTGGCCAAATAAACTACCACGGTGTTCGTGCTTCTCTTTGCATGCCCTAGAATGATCACTAGAATGGTTGGTATTATTCTGACTATTTCTGACAGCCCGAATGATAATCTCTAGTTCTTAGAGATTTTCTTTGGGTTGGATCCATTTATCATATTTTTGAGCACTAAGATTAGCAGTAGTGAATCTCCTTCCACTATGAGTGACCTATATCCCTGATTCTCTGCTATGGATAGTCCTATTAATAGTCCTTCTAATTCTGCCCCGTTATTGGTGTTGAACCCCAACTTGCAAGCGAACAAGGAGGTGATTTTTCCTTATGTGTTTTGAAAGACCCCCCCTGCCTCGAAGGGGCCATGATTAAACTTAGAGGCCCCATCAAAGTTCAATTTAATTGAGCCTTTCGATGGTGGATCCCATTTTTGTTTGATTTGGCTCATGTTCTGGCTAGTGACTTTGGTTGCATGGTGATAACACTAGCCAAGACTCCAATTTCTAAAAATTATCGCCTCTTCTTCATTCAATACTCCATCTTCCTCTGTCCATATGCATGAAGCAATGGATTCCTGGATGTTAGCATGTAAAGTTTTCCATACATGTTCCATTGGGAGCTATTGTTGCTTGAAGATCCTTTTGTTTCGTTCCTTCCACAAGTTCCACATCAATAGGTCTGGGAATGTCGACCATACTCTATTTAGAATATGATTGGATAAAGACTTTGGGGACCAATTAACAATTGTTTTGATGATATCATTTTGGACTTTGTCAGAGCGTTGGAAGAGTTCTAGTCCTTTGTCCCATCATATCGCCCCTTCCCTACAGTCACAGAGAATATGATTTAAATTTTCCTCAACGTGCAAACACATCATACAAATGGAAGGGCCTTCAAATCCTCTCCTAATTAGTTTGTCCCAAGTTAGAACTTTTCGTCATAGGATAAGCCATAAGAAAGTTGAAATTTTTGTCCATAGTTTAGGTTTCCAAACACGTTATCAGTCCTTCCTCCGATTTTCCTCTATCAATCATGCAGCCAACAAATAAGCTTTCTGGACCCTAAAATTTCCTTCCCTTTTGTTTCCCCATCGCAAAATATTGGGTTCTTCTCTTGCTCTAATTTTCTGCAGTTGCATCTCCTCCTCCATCCCCTTTCTTGTTTCTTCATTCCAATTGATAGGCCATTCCTCTAGATTTTCCTAGATTCTCTCATATCCCTTGCCTTCCTCCCCACCCTCATTCTAATAGTTATGCAAGTGGGTCCATCGTGACCTTAGCATGGAGTGATTAACCTGTAATACATAGTCTTTCCCTCCTAGGGTGGGCAATTCTTCCCACACATATTCCCAAAATAATGCATATTGGCCATTATGAACCTCCGAAAAACTCTCTTTTTGGACGATCCCTCTATTGTTCCACGCATTGTGCCAGATGAGTGATCCTGGTCTATCTCCCTCCATCCAGATTAACTCTTTTTTAGGGATGTTGGGGGCATACTTTGTCTTCCATAATTTGGCCCATTGGGCTTCTGGGATCTTTAACCATCTCCATGAAATTTTGTTTCTAAGGCTTGTCCAATAACCTGAGGATCTCTGATACCCACCCCTCCACAAGATTTAGGTCTGCACATTTTGTCCCATGCAATCAGATCCCACTTTTTTTCTTTTGCCACTCCCCCTCAGAGAAAATCTCGTTGAATATTTCAAATATTTTTTAAGACACCTTTGGGAGCTACCAAGACCAAAAAAACATAGAGGGGCATCAAGCTCAGTATTTATTTAATCAATGGGATCCACCCCGGGAGGGTAAGGAAGCAGTGTGTCCAATTGGTAAGTTTGGATTCTAACTTTGCTAGCAGCTCTATCCATGATACATTTTGAATAGATTTATCCAAGAGCAAGGCTCCTAGATATTTTGAAGGGAGAGACGCTCATTGGAATTCCAGAATGGGAGAAATATTTCTTTGAACTACCATAGGTGTGTTAAAAAAATAAATTTGAGATTTTGTTAAGTTTATCTAGGTTTCTGGCACCTCTTTGTAAATTTCTAGCGGTCTTTTTTATTGCTTTTGGTTCCCTAGTCGTGGGGAGTCCCATGAGGTGATTTTCATCTACGAATTGGAGGTGAGTAATTGGCTTAGAATTGGGTTGGCTTCTCAAATCTTTAAGCTTCCCTAATGACAGAGCCTTTTGAATGAACCTCCCCAACCCCTCAACCAAAATTATATACCAGTAGGGGGACAATGGATCTCCTTGTCTAAGCCCCCT
>ML791480.1:290468-303714 GCA_009831015.1 Picea engelmannii
TGGAAATGATGAATTTTTTATTTGTCTCATTGTAAAGATGATATCCCTTGGAGGTATTTGAATACCACAAGAGATGCAGTTATGATTCCTTGCATCAAGCTTGCTTCTTTGCTCCTTAGGAATCAAGGCATAGCAGGTGGAACCAAAGACCCCGAGATGCCTCACCAAAGGAATGCGACCATACCACATTTCATATGGAGTATTGTTTTTAAGAGCATGAGATGGACACTTGTTTTTCACATAAACTGCACATAGAACTGCATCAGCCCAAAACATCAATTTAACATTCTTGAAAACATCATGGAACGAACCATATTTAGGAGTGTCATGTTCATTCGTTCAACCACACCATTCTTTTGGGGATTATATGGAACTATGGTTTGATGTTTGATCCCATGTTGGTGAAGGTAGCTTTCAAATTAATTAGATGTATATTCTCTTCCATTATTAGTGCAAAGAGAGCCAATACGAGACTGAGCTTCATTTTGAATCCATACATAAAAAAATTTAGAAGTTTCAAAAGCTCGTGATTTATCTTTCAACAAGTACACCCAACACATCCTGGTGTAATCATCAAAAAAGTCATGATATGTCTATTTCCATTTGTAGAAGGAACATACATAGGGCCACACAAATAAGAATGAATCAGTTCAAGTTTTCTACATGCTCTGGAAGTAGAATCATGAAATGGTTGTTTGCTATGCTTTCTAAGGATACAAGCATCACATTGCTTCAATTTCCTAGGAATAGTAGGCAAACTAGAAACATCATTCTTTCTCAACAAACTAAGACTGTCATAATTAATATGGCCAAATATAACATGCCACAAAAGACTAGATGGCATTATACCTTCACTGTGACAAGAGAGGTATGCAACATTTTGTGTATGGGAAGATGCCACTTTCAGCTTCAACTATCTTCCATATTCCATTCCGGTCATGACAAGCATGTTGTCAGAATCCTTCCTTATTTCAAATTTGACATCGAACATATGAATAGAGTGGCCTTGCCGTTGGATGTGCACAAGGGACAACAAGTTCCTTTGCAGCTCAAGAAGATAGAGTACATTATGCAGAATAAAAGATGGGAGTCTAGGAAACTTAAGCCTAATGGTGCCCATTCCCAAAGGTTTGAGACTTGATCTATCTACAAAATACACTATGCCATCTACATTTTCATTGAAGTCTTCGAAGAAGTCTCTTCAGAATTTCATGTGAGAGGTTGCACTTGTGTCAAGAAGCCATGTATCTCTCCAAGAAGCAAATGAAGTGTTAAAAAAATCTCCAGTTACTCCTATATTGCAATGGGAAACAACATAATGAACATGTGCTTTACCTTTCATCAAATAAGATGTTTTAACTGCATCTTCTTTCTGGTTCTATCTCTCTTTCAGCTTCTCCCATGGAACTCTTCAGTAAGTCACTTCGTGTGACCCATTCATTCTGCAATGGGTACAATGAAGATTGGATTTTTCACGGGGATTATGCGAACTCCCCTTCTTCTGAGGTTCTTCTTTCCACATCCTTTCATTTCTTACTAGTGTAGCTGAGATTTTGCTTGAGTCTGTCGCCACCTTCAAGCTTGTGTAGCAACAACAAAATCAAGAGGTCTTTGAGATGGCCGAGTGGGCACCATATTACGGTATCATGGAGTGCATGTCATTGCCAATGCCGCACCTCAGAAGTAAACAATGGAGGAAGAAATGAATTAGAGCGATGTTTGGACTATTGCCAACAGTAAAAAAATGTGAAGCTTCCACCAAGTTTAGATCGATAGTAGATGTTATGGATGAAATGCCACCATAACACACTCCCAAAACAATAAATTGCAGTATATAGAGTTTATTAATGCAAAAAGATGGTTGCTAAAACACAAGTAATGTCTTTGGCTGACCATCCTATCTGGCCTAGGTTCAAAGGTCACACTCTTGCTAGCCATGGCCACATGGTAGTTGGGAAGCCAATCCCATGACTTTTCATTGTAAATTGCAACCTTCGTGTCTCTTCTTGTCGTTTCTCCTTCGTAGGCAGTGAACCCTACACAATCCTCAAAGCAGACACACTCCAACAAGCAAGGAACAATCGATGGGGTAACATGCATGTGAGCATGGAGCAGTTGTGCGAAAACAGCTGGAACAATCACATACTTTAAAGTCTTGCCATACCAATGAACTAAACCCATTGCTAAATGGATCCACTTGAAAGGGAAAAACCCTTCAAACCTTGGTGTGTACTGGTATGTTGCAGGAGTTAGTCTCTCGGAAAACAATGTATCCATTGCATGGGAGGTTGCATCTTCGATCAATGGCACGAGTTTGAAATTTCGACCAGTAATAAAAAATTTCAATTAGTGTAGAGGGGCATGAGCATGAACAAACGACGAGTGTAGTGGGCCTCAAGAAGACAACGTGAGGAAGGAGATAGCCACACACAAAGGAGATAACCATGCATAGAGCGACCTCTCAACCCAATTGCATATATGTTGTGAAATTGATGCTAGGGTTTCACGTAGGGTTGGAACACACAAATGACAGATACTCATGAGAGTGGGCAACATGAGCATGAGCTAACAAGAATTAGGGTTTGGCATGACTGAAATGTAGGATGGAAAAGAGAATCAACTAGATAGATAGAGCACGAGTCAAACTAGTAGACCGAGAGACAGAGCTCGAGGCAGACCGAGAGACATTTCTTCTATGGAAATGAAATGCCTAGGGCAGATAATCATGAAGTTAGACCACAACTCTGATACTACTATCAAGCCATGTATTGGTAGAACTTGTAACTCCACACTTTTGTTATTGCATTAGCTTGAAGCTCAATAAATATACAAAAAATGACCGTTGGTATTCCATAATGGGTGACTCTTCCTATCACCTACGACTCTTCATATTTACAATTAATATTACAAGTAACACAATCCCAAGGATTACATGTCAACAAAATTGGTGCAACCTTCCCCACTCCTCGGAGAACGATCGCTCTCACCAGGACCTTCTCTTCTCTCGGCCCGAAGAGTTAGATCACTCTTCTATTTCCCTCTCAGGAATTCTTTACCCACAACAACTCCTTACTGATCTCCCTTATCTGATCGGGAAATCAAAATTCGCGAGTTCGCGAATTCTGTAGTCACGCCCCTTATGCCTTGCGATTCCCTGAATCCCGACGTGGGTCAATCGCTGACTTTCTTCCCCTTTCTATCGGAGTTCTCTCTATATCGGAGGATCGCTACTCGCGATGTCAACAAGTCGAAACTCCAATCTCCGAATCCCGATGTGCCGATTTTCCGAGACATGTGTGGACTTGACTTCTCCACCTTTTATCCTTCTATCGTAATTTCAGAACTCGCGGGATCGCGAGTCCTGATGTCGATGGACTCGGGACTTATCTTTTCCCGATCCCCGATACGATGCCACCTGTACTCCACCAGCACCTGGGGTCCCACACTGCCACGTCACTATCGGGATTTCGCGGATCGCGAATCCAACATACAAGCGTTCTCTGATGTCGAAAACCCCGATTTTCCGATCCCCGACTCCTCGGGATCTCCTGACACGCGTCCTACGAAATCGACGGTTCAAAGTCGTTCGGAGTATCGCTCCTCGCAATATCGTCACTCCCGCTCCAACAACTTGATGCTTCAACTCGCGATATGCCGATATGCGATGGCACGTGCAGATCTGATGGTCCCTATGAACCTAGATCGACGGCTCTAATTCCTCCTGAGCTCCGAATCTTCACCACCCTGTGCATGACCTGCAACTTTCCCTGCAAGCTTTCCAAGCACGTTTGTCTATGTCGTTCCTCGACGGACTTGAAGACCTATCCCTCCTGAGCTTCCTTATGGCTCCTGGGTCCTTCGAAAGAATTCTTTGCACGCACCCCTTGCGACAAATCTTCAACAACGCCTAAGGGTTGAAGCTTCGACCCTGCGCACAAACCTGCAACAACAGTCTCAATTCCCTTTTGCTCAGAATCGAAACTCTGGGTCTTCGTCCAGCCTGCACACGCCTTGCACGTCTCCGGTGCCAAATCTGCACTTCTGAGATGAATGGAGACAAAAGCTTACTCTAATTGAACCTTGCAGTCACGCACTCCTTGCGGACAAATTCAACTGCACTCTTTGCAGGAATTCTCTGGCTCACTTAGAGAAACAATTGAAACTCATTCACTCAAATTTCAAATCAACCATAAAATCACATACACAACATATAAAAGCAAGTGCATAACCAGAAGAAAATACTCATGAGCATAACATCAACAATACACAGAGAATAACACAACCATGGAATTGAATCAAAGCTTTTCTATTAATTCAATATCTGTACATGGTGGTTCTGCCTACAATTTCTCTGCTCTACTCTTCTCTCCTTGCTCCTGAATGAATAATTATTTACAATTTACAAAGGAGGGTGTCTATATCCGTTTTCCCTCTTGAAAACCAAAACTGTCTAATCTAGACTTAACCATCTATCTACCTGCATTAAATCTATTAAATGCCTCATCTACCGAAGGACGAGAGCTTATCCGCTCAAGGTCCATTACAATACACAAGTGCGCTTCATTAACTCTACGCATTAATGTTTGGCGCAACCATATCAAGGTGCTTTCAAAAACAAATCCACTGGCTCCTCCAGTTGTCCTCTGCTCTCGCACTGGCTCGCTTGATGTGGGCGATGCTCCTGCATCATACTCCCTGGCTTGAAAAATTTCATGTGCTCCTGTCCATGAGATCCATGCTTTTGGATAACTTCTTTTGTCTCCCAGCTAGCATCCTCCACTGGGTGATTCTTCCATTTGACCAGGTACTCAAAGTATTGCTTTCGCCTAGTCTTTCTACCTACTCTCTTGTCCAGTATGCACTCCATCTGTGGCTTTTCTGCAACTGGTAATTGTTTTTCCCACTGGATCACGGGTTCCTCAGTTCCAGCCTTTACTTCTCCAGCCTTGTATGGGTATAAATCCGAAACATTGAATATCAGAGATATCTCGATGCCATTTGGCAACTCAATATCATAAGCATTCTCGCCAAATTTCTTCAGGACTCTGCATGGCCCGATTTTCTTCATTTTCAGCTTATTATATGTTCCCCTTGGGAACCTTTCTTTCCTCGGATGTGCCAGAACTAGATCGCCAACTTCGAACTGAAGTTGTCTCCGATGCTGATCTGCTCTGCGCTTATACTCCTGATTTGATTCTATTAGTCGTTGTTTCACCTTACTGTGAAGTTCCTGCATTGCCTCAACGAACTCTTCTGCATTAGCGCTGTTAGTCGCAGTTTTCTCTGACTCCCTGAGTTCAAATACTCCCCTCGGTTGTGTCCCATACACAATCTGAAATGGACTTCTCCCGGTACTTCAATTCACCGAATCGTTGTACGCGAACTCTGCCTGTGGCAACACATTGTCCCAACTGCTATGGTGCTTTGTCACCAAGCTTCTCAGCAAGTCTCCCAGACTCCTGTTCACCACCTTCGTTTGCCTATCGGTCTGTGGATGGTACGCTGAACTAAAGGCCAAGTTAGTTCCTAGTTTCTTCCATAGTGTCCTCCAAAAATGACCTATGAATTTCGTATCCCTGTCCGATACAATACTTTTCGGTAATCCATGGAGTCAAATGATCTCCTTGAAAAAAAAATTCGCGATGTGCGTCGCATCGCTGGTCTTCTGGCATGGTATAAAATGTGCCATCTTTGAAAACCTGTCTACCACCACAAAGATGGAATCAACACCTCTCTGTGTCTTCGACAATCCCAATACAAAATCCATGCTAATTGCCTCCCATGGTCTCTCTGGTATGGGCAATGGCTGATAAAGACCTGCATTCTGCTTTCTCCCTTTTGAATGTTGACAAATTCGACACCTGTCAACAAACCTCTTGACATCTGCTCGCATGCCTAGCCAAAAATACGATTCGCTCAACTTCGCGAATGTTTTGTCATGGCCAAAGTGTCCTGCCAAGCCTCCGCTGTGCTTCTCTTTCAACAAGTTCTCCCTCATGGAGCAATTTGGAATGCACAATTGATTGCCTCTGAACAACAATCCCTCCTGGATCATGTAGTCTATCCATGGGCTCCGATCCCTGAGAACTGGATTCTCAGCTGCTTCGTATGCTTCTCCGAAGTCTGCATCTTCGGCATACATGTCCTTGAGGTTTTCAAAACCCAATGTCTTGACTCGGAACTCCTGCAGCAATAAACATTTCCTGCTCAAGGCATCAACCACTTTGTTAGCAGTCCCTGAAATGTGTTTAATTACAAACGTGAAATTCTGCATATACTCTACCCATTTTGCATGCTTCTGATTCAACTTATCCTGCTGACTCACAAACTGCAATGCATGATTATCACTATATAATACAAATTCTTTGGGGATTAAGTAATGCCTCCACTTCTTCAATGCCTGTATGATCGCATAAAATTCTTTATCATACGTGGAGTACTTCAGCTTCGCTTCATCCAGCTTCTCACTGAAATATGCAACTGATCTGTCCTCCTGACTCAAGACCGCTCCTATGGCATATCCACTGGCATCACATTTCACCTGAAATGTCTTCTTGAAATCTGGCAACACCAACACTGGTTGCTCTGTGATCTTTCGCTTCAACAGATTGAAGCTTTTCTCAGCCTCTGTTGTCCAATAAAAAGTCTTATGCCGCTTCTTCACTGTATCCATCATCGCTGCGCTAATTCCACTGAAATTCCTGATGAATTTTCGGTAGAAACTAGCCAAACCATGGAAACTTCTCACCTCGAAAATATTTCTCGGTGATGGCCAATTCTTAATCACTTCCACTTTACTCGGATCCATTTTCAACTCATTTGTCGAAATAACAAAACCCAAATAAATGAGCTCTGTCTGCATAAATGAAGATTTCTTCATATTAATCAACAACTTCTCTTGCTGTAGCTTCCTCATCACAATGGCCAAATGCTTCAAGTGTTCTGCCTTGGTCTTGTTGAAAATCAGTATATCGTCCAGATATACGACGACAAACTTCCCGATGAATTCCCTCAGGACTTCATTCATCAGCCTCATGAATGTGCTCGGCGCGTTTGTCAAACCAAATGGCATGACCAACCATTCGTATAAACCTTCATTTGTTTTGAACGCTGTCTTCCATTCATCACCTTCCCTCATGCGAATCTGGTGATATCCGCTCTTCAGATCAATTGAAAAATAATTTGCCCCACTCAGGCAATCCATCAGATCATCCATTCTCGGCAGTGGAAATCTGTACCTGATGGTAATCTTGTTGATCGCTCTTGAATCAGTGCACATTCTCCAACCTCCATCCTTCTTCGGACTAAGCATTGTTGGAACAACACATGGACTCAAGCTCTCCCTGACTAATCCTTTGTCTAACAAATCTTGGACCTGATTCTTGACCTCCTCATTTTCCTGCGGCGTCAACCTATACGCGGCCTTGTTTGGCAAACTGGCTCCTGGTATGAGGTCTATGTGGTGACTCACACTCCTCATCGGTGGCAACGAACGAGGTAATTCGTCCACGATGATGTCAGCGAACTCTTCCAACAGTTCCTGAATCTCATCTGGCAAATCGTCCACCCTTGTGCTAGTCAGAACAATTCTCGGTTTCCTGACCACAAAGAATTGTGGATCTTCCTTCTTCTCCATCTCTGTGAGAAGCTCCTTCCCACTCATGAGAAGTATTGTGTTGCTTACTTCCGGTTTCACTTCTTTATCCTTTATCGGAAGCAATTTGTGTGTTCTTCCGTCCTTCTCCAGAGTATATGTGTTCATTCTCCCATCATGAACAACATTTCTGTCATATTGCCATGGTCTACCCAACAATAAATGACATACATCCATGGGAATAACATCACACAAGATCTTATCATTATACCCACCTATTTTAAATTCAACTAAACATTGTTTAGTGACACTTACCTGATGACCCTTCTGTAGCCATGAGACTTTATATGGACTCGGGTGATCAGTTGTCTCCAGCTCTAGCTTTTCCACCATCTCGGTCGAAACGAGATTGTCTGTGCTTCCGCTGTCCACGATAACCTTGCATTTCCTATCCTTGGTCTTGCATGCGGTTCTGAACAGTCGGCTTCTCTGAGCTATGTCCTCCACCTCCTTCTCGGGTGTCAAAAGGACTTTATGCATTCCAAGCGATCTTCCGCTTTCTGCATCTTCAGACTCTGCATCACGCCTCTGAGCTTCTGTGATGTGAGCTTCTCCAACGTCCTTCTTTTTCTCTGGACACTCAAATGACCTGTGCCCATTCTTTCCACATGTAAAACATGTGATAATGCCACCTCAGCCTCTTCCTCTACCTCTAGTATGAGGAAATGTGTTTGCGTCAGCATAATCTCCTCGCTGATCATTTTGTTGTCCCCTTGGCTCAACATATGGCTGTTTCTGCGAGGTTCCGCCTCTTTCAACTTTACCCTGAGGTTTCTTCCACTCCTCCTTGGGCTTCTGATATTTCTCTTGGGCAACTGCTTTGCCTCTGGGCTGACTTCTGCCTCACCCTCGCTGACCTTGCTTACGGCTCAGCTTTTCTTCGGCTTTTAGAGCCATCTGGTAAGCATCCTCCACTGTTCGGATGGTCACCATACTCAATTCATCCTGAATGTCATATCTCAGACCATTCAAATATCTGGCTACCTTCTCATCATCGCTCTCCCGATGACCTGCTCTGATGTTGAGTCTGTAAAACTCCTCGGTATACTCTTTTACCGTCATTAGCTTCTGCCTCAGGTTCTGCATTCGCCTGAACAGTGTGATCTGATAATCCCTTGGGATGAACTTCGCCTTCATCTTCACGATCATCCGATCCCAGCTTTTGATCTTCTGTTTGCCTTTGGAATGCCTATCCGCTTGTAGCTCGTCCCACCATAATGTTGCATGTCCCTTCAATTTAGTGATAGCATGACTTACCTTCTTGTCCTCTTCGATATCCTCATAATCGAAATAGGTGTCAAGAGCTCAGATCCAATCCAACAACTCTTCTGCATCCAGGCTTCCTTCATAGACTGGAATGTCCATTTTGGTCTTGGAACTCATCCTGAAAATGGATTTGATCAACCACTCAGTTGATGCATCCTCTGCTGCGACTTCTTATGCATGTCTAGCTTCCTCTTCAACTTCGGAATCGCTAAGATCCCCTGCACCAACTCCGCGCCTCTGTGCTGTCTCCATCTCCTCGAGCCTTGCTCAGAGATCTCGCATTTGTCTCTCCATTTATGGATTTCCTGCCGGCCTACCTCTTCTTCACACCTCCCTGTCTTCTGGGTCAGGTGACTGCCTTTCCCTTCTTGGCGGCATGGTGAATTCCTGTTTCTCTCTGTTACAGAAAACAAAGAGTCTTCCCCGCACTGATACCACTTGGTGCAACCTTCCCCACTCCTCGAAGAACGATCGCTCTCACCAGGACCTTCTCTTCTCTCGGCCCGAAGAGTTAGATCACTCTTCTATTTCCCTCTTAGGAATTCTTTACCCACAACAACTCCTTACCGATCTCCCTTATCTGATCGGGAAATCGGAATTCCCGAGTTCGCGAATTCTGTAGTCACGCCCCTTATGCCTTGCGATTCCCCGAATCCCGACGTGGGTCAATCACTGACTTTCTTCCCCTTTATATCGGAGTTCTCTCTATATCGGAGGATCGCTACTCGTGATGTCAACAAGTCGAAACTCCAATCTCCGAATCCCGATGTGCCGATTTTCCGAGACACGTGTGGACTTGACTTCTCCACCTTTTATCCTTCTATCGTAATTTCAGAACTCGCGGGATTGCGAGTCCTGATGTTGATGGACTCGGGACTTACCTTTTCTCGATCCCCGATACGATGCCACCTGTACTCCACCAGCACCTGGGGTCCCACACTGCCACGTCACTATCGGGATTTCGCGGATCGCGAATCCAACATACAAGCGTTCTCTGATGTCGAGAACCCCGATTTTCCGATCCCCGACTCCTCGGGATCTCCTGACACGCGTCCTGCGAAATCGACGGTTCAGAGTCTTTCGGAGTATCGCTCCTCGCAATATCGCCACTCCCGCTCCAACAACTTGATGCTTCAACTCGCGATATGCCGATATGCGATGGCACGTGCAGATCTGATGGTCCCTATGAACCTAGATCGATGGCTCTAATTCCTCCTAAGCTCTGAACCTTCACCACCCTGTGCACGACCTACAACTTTCCCTGCAAGCTTTCCAAGCACGTTTGTCTATGCCGTTCCTCGACGGACTTGAAGACCTATCCCTCCTGAGCTTTCTTACGACTCCTGGGTCCTTCGAAAGAATTCTTTGCACGCACCCCTTGCGACAAATCTTCAACAACGCCTAAGGGTTGAAGCTTCGACCCTGCACACAAACCTGCAACAACAGTCTCAATTCCCTTTTGCTCAGAATCGCAACTCTGGGTCTTTGTCTAGCCTGCGCACGCCTTGCACGGCTCCGGTGCCAAATCTGCACTTCTGAGATGAATGGAGACAAAAAATTACTCTAATTGAACCCTGCAGTCACGCACTCCTTGCGGACAAATTCAACTGCACTCTTTGCAAGAATTCTCTGGCTCACTTAGAGAAACAATTGAAACTCATTCACTCAGATTTCAAATCAACCATAAAATCACATACACAGCATATAAAAGCAAGTGCATAACTAGAAGCAAATACTCATGAGCATAACATCAACAATACACAGAGAATAACACAACCATGGAATTGAATCAAAGCTTTTCTATTAATTCAATATCTGTACATGGTGGTTCTGCCTACAATTTCTCTGCTCTGCTCTTCTCTCCTTGCTCCTGAATGAATAATTATTTACAATTTACAAAGGAGGGTGTCTATATCCGTTTTCCCTCTTGAAAACCAAAACTGTCTAATCTAGACTTAACCATCTATCTACCTGCATTAAATCTATTAAATGCCTCATCTACTGAAGGACGAGAGCTTATCCGCTCAAGGTCCATTACAATACACAAGTGCGCTTCATTAACTCTACGCATTAATGTTTGGCGCAACCATATCAAGGTGCTTTCAAAAACAAATCCACTGGCTCCTCCAGCTGTCCTCTGCTCTCGCGCTGGCTCGCTTGATGTGGGCGATGCTCCTGCATCAAAAATCAATATGCGTAAAAATGTCCTTCCTATACATAAAAATGTTGAAATCCATGTAAGCATTAAAGTATTTCGTCAATTCCAAGAAGGCCAATGTCGATTGCAAAATAAGCTTCAAGTTGAATAACTAATGAAATATGAGATAAATACTTTTAAATATTAAAAAAAAAAAAAAAACTGATCTAATATGTAGTTAAAGAAATATCAAATAGAATATAACTTGAAAGGTTCTAAACTTTTTCTTGAAGTGAAGTGTACAAAATCCAACCCAAGTAGGGGCAATATGTGCAGGGGGAATCTCCAAGATCCTAGAGGAAATTGAATAACATCCTATGCCCAGGGATTGGGAAATGTCTCTAATAACATTATTGAGGCCTGGTTGAAAGGTATTTCCACTACGAAAGAAGAAGGGGTTACTAAACTATTGATATTAGGAGATTCGATGTTGGTAATATGAGTTGTGATTGACAAGTCAGAGACTAGGAACAATGCTCTCAGTGTTCTCATATCCAGGATTCTCAATGCCCTCTTGGGTTTTGAAGAAGCGTCACTCTTCCATGTCAAGCCTGAGATTAATACCAAGGTGGATCATTCAGCCAAATTAGCCTCCTTTTTGAGTCTAGGCACCTATATTAAAAATGGAGTTAGGGGCTCCTCCCCACACCTTAACCTTCAACACATCCCACTCATTAAATGCCATGCAACAAGTGGAAGCGACAAGAGTCGTGTGGCAATGAGGATGGATTGTTCACACATATGAAGGATAGTGGAGTCATCAAGGTAAATCAATGTGAAGTGTGTGAAGCGAGATTCAAATGTGGAAAGTATTTGGCCATGGGCTCCCTCAATGATTTGGGTTTTAGTGTGGTAGCGACTCTGTGGTGTGATCCATTGGAGGGTTTGTTGGTTTAGTTTTGGACTTCTGCAACTGGTCGTCGATGCTTTTCAGGTGGCAGTGTTAGAAATTCCTCCTACCTCGATGATGGTTTCTTCCCCAAGTTTGATCAGGTTGCTCCTGGTCTTTAGGTTACCCTTTCGTGTGCTTTTGTCTTGCATATTTATAGTGATGTTTTTTCCTTCCTGCTTGTTTTCTTCAAAGTTGGGATTGGGGAATTCCTCTTCACGTCTGCGTAGTCTGGGGTTCCTGGGTATGGTTTGGTGTGCATTCTATGTTGGGCAGGTATGGACTCCAATTGGTCTAAAGCAAAGAAATACCATGTCGACACAAAGAGATAACATAGACAAATAGTAGTGCTCTTCGACACATCTCTGTGAAGATTTTGGACCTGGAACAAGCCGAAGTTGTCAATATAGTAAACATCATGAATCTACTCTTAGTTTGAATGCAAATGATTAATGCTTTAAAGGTAGAATGCCAATATCTCCAGTCTTTAATTATATCACAACGCTCTCCCTCTCCCTCTATGGCTTCAATTAATCAAGGTACAATGAATTCTCATCATGGAGAGAACAATGAATAAGAGACTAGGGGCAAAGATTTGGTTCCTACAGATGTTGAAGAAGAATCCCTTCATTTTGTTGGAGTGCAGGTAGTCCATGATAATGAGCCCTACAATCAATTAATAAGTGTTTTTTAGAATAGTTTTGTTGTTGGTCAATATGTTAAGCAAATAACTTACCAAAATGTATAGAATGTCTTTTTGGAGAAGGCTCTAGTCCCAATATCTATTATTGTAAAAAAATGCTTAATTTAAAAGTTAGTTTTTATATCTATGCACGACTTTGCTATTTCATTGAACACAACCCCTTTATTTGAATATAAATTTATAAATTTCTGTTTCAATTTAAGAAAAAAAAATTCCTAACATATCCACCATCCAAGCAAATTTAGAAACTCCACACAACACACATGGTTGTCATTGATGTGTATTAGTACCCATTGAAACATTATATATGTGTTATATAATATTTTAATAATAATCATAGTTTTAGCAGATACAACCACAAACTTAGGAGTATGAGTACCTTTTCTTCCCACTAAAAAGGCCAAGAAAAGAAAAACACATTTATGCTAGCGAGGGCAGGCAGGGTATAAACAGAACGTGAACACTGACACGATTCCGTCAAATAACGCTGTTCCTCGCTGAATTCACAGTTCCTCAGACCGCCTGAATTGCAGGCCA
>ML791480.1:338656-403136 GCA_009831015.1 Picea engelmannii
ATGGCCGAAGGTGATGGCTCTAGAAATGGATTTTCCTTTAGAGGAAGAAGGTCCTGGGGCTGGCATTGGACTCTAATGTACTGTAGAAGAAGAAAAATCTAGACTCTGGTGTCCTCTACTGGTGCTACTGCCAAGTACAACTCACTTTGTGGAGTTCGTGAAGATATATTCATGTGCATCCATATGAATCCAAACCAAGTGCAATGCATCTCTAAACCAAAATACATCAACAAAGAGGCTGTAAATGGCCTCTAGAGTCCAAAAAATTCATGCTACAACAAATAACTACATATCATCAAAATCGTTGCCTATATTAGGATCCTCATCATGAGTGTCACCCTCTAAACATTAAAATAAGATAGAAAAAGATTAACATGCCTAATAGGTGATTTTACTTGAGTGAAGGGTACATTTTTACTAGATTCATGACAGAAGAGTTCAACAATCAATGCCACCAACATCGAGGTACATCGAGGGCTTGGTGCTCTTGACTAAATGTCAGTTCCATACCCTCATACATGATATAATCTAGTGGAAATGTTGCAATATTGTCAATCTTGAAATCCTGAAAACCATTAAGTCTGCTGAATTTTGAATGGGATCTAAAATTCTACTTTCTTCATATGAAGTCCAATGAGGTTGGAACCACTCAACATCCTGAAACAATTAATGGTAATGTTAAAAATTTAAGTAAAAGTGACATTCTCCTTTATCTGGATGATCCAGATAAAGGAGAATGTCACTTTTACTTTAAGAATTTAATATTACCATTAATTAGTATATTACTAGTCTCCTTAACTACATTTTCGGCTCTTGCTCGCCTCTTGCTCCTTTGCTCTCCAAACTCCACACTTTGTTTGCAAAATGACACTTTAAAACCCAAAATTGGCTTTTAATCCATGATTGTCTGCAACATTTTCCATCAAATCGCGATATTATCGCGCTATTTTCGAAAATATCGCGATATTATCACCAAAGGAAAATATCGCGATATTTTCAGCCGATAATATCGCCAACCCTCAAAACGGCGATAATATCGCGATGTTGGCAATATTATCACGATGTTGGTAACAGAGATGAGAACCCTTTCATATCTTACAAAGCATCTTTTGGTCAAGGCTCAAACAACAAAGCAAAGTTCTGTGATCTATGTGCTCTGTGGATGCTGTTAAAAATAGCAGCAGACAGGGATAAAGTTGAATAAACCAATCTGCAAATTTTGGGAGATTCAAAGCTGATTCAAAAGAAGCATTGGAAATGGATGAAGGCCAGTTGATGTTTTCAGAACAAAATGAGAGGGGCCCTCTTCCTGAAGAGGTCATGCCACCTTATTGAGGAGAAGCAGAACGAAAGAAGCCTGTACTGTCCTTTTTGCTTTTAGTAGAAAGGATTACGTGCATTTTATTGTTGTGCTGTTTTTAATTTGGCTATTAAACCAAGACATTCGAGGAAGAATGTAATAACAGTGGACTGCTATTGCGCTTTTACTTATGAGTTATGATCCTTAATAGAAAACTGTGAAGCAGAGGTTCGAGTCCTGGGTGTAATTTCAAAATTGAAATACAGCCAATGGGGTAAAAAATATACACGATTATGCCACAGTTCCAATACAAGTTTTTGACAGATTTTGTACAATTAATAATCAAATACATCGACCAAAACATCTGGGCCGACACTCATAGGGACTTCTGCTAACTTCGAAGTTGAAAAACAGCCAATTGGGTATAAATCATAAATCACAGAACATCCTGTTGCAGAGGCCCACGCTCAAATCCCAGAGAAGTCCTGTTACTTGATGGGTTTAATTTCAAAGTTAAAGAACATGCAATTGGGTTAAAATATGGTAGAACTGATAATCAATGACACCAAACAAAACAACTAGCCTGAATCCCCGAACAAGTTCTGCTCGTTTCAAAGTTGAAAAACAGTCATTTGGGCATAAATCACAGAAAATTCTGTTGCAAAGCAGAGGCTCAAGTCCGGGTGTAATTTCAAAATTGAAATACAGCCGATGGGGTAAAATTACACACAATTCTGCTACAGTCCAATGCAAGTTTTTGACAAATTTGGTAAAATCAATAATCAAATACATCAATTAAAACATCTGGGATGAAACCCATAAAGACTTCCCCAAAATTTGAAGCTGGAAAACAGCCAATTTGCTATAAATCGCAGAAATTCCTTTTGCAGAGCTCAGGCTCAAATCCCAGAGGAAGTTCTGATACTTATTGGGTTTAATTTCAAAGTTGAAAAACATCCAATTGGATTAAAATTACAGAAAATTTCGCTACAGATCAAGCAAAAGTTTTTGACAAATATTGCAGAATTAATTTTTTAAAGAAAAATCTGGCTGAATAAACCTAAAGCAAGTTCCGCTAACTTCAAAGTTGAAAAACGGCCAATTGGGTAGAAAATTACGGAAATTTTCGTTAAAGAGACGATGCTCCGATCCCGGAGAAAGTTCAGCTAGTTATTGGGATAAAAATTACACAGAATTTTGTAGCAGAACAGATGGTTTGTGGGTTTCAACTTTCTAAATTACCTCTCTAGAAAATAATATCCTCATCCTTTTCAGTCTCCATGGAGAGCAGATTCTGAGCATCTCCCATTGAAATCCCCTTCTGAAGTGCAAAATTCTCCAGAACCTGCTCATCGGCAAAATCCTTGGCACTCTCCATCTGTCTTTCGAGCTCCCTCTTCTTATAACTTTGAATTTTCTTCAGCCTGAAGAAATCCTCCCTCTCCAACTCGTCAAGCTCCCCTTTGATATAACTGATGGTATTCTCCAATCTGGGCTTGACCACGTTCTCGAGCGCATTGACCCTGCGATTGGTGGCCTTGATGGCCTCGTCTAGTGTCAGAAACGATGTCTGCAACGAGGCCAGCTCCACCAGGACCTCGATGGCTTTTATGTAAGCCGATCGGCAGAGCTGGACCTGCTGCCCGCCACGGGCGAGGCCGGTGAGATCGTTGCTCCTTCCCGTGGATCCTTCCCCGCCGTTGCCCGCCTCCGAATAGTACTCGAATTTGGGGAGCTTGACGCCGGCCACGTTGTCCTGCTTGGCCCTGACCCTGATCGTGGCGGAGCTGACGTTCTCCCTGACGATGTGCTTGATGTTTTCCCCCGCCGTGTACTTGGCCTCTGTGAGGGCAAAGGCCGAGGCCTTCATGATCTCGCCCATGGACTCCTTCGTTGACACGATGCGCTTCAGAATCTGCCGGAACTGCATTGTGAGGGCGTCGCTCTTCTTTTTCAGGAGGGTGTGGCCGCGCGTTGCCCCCACCAGCCGCGCCTTCATCACGCCTAGCATCGTCACCGTAGGCACCACGTTCAGGCGTTGCCCCTGACCCGACATATTTCTTCTTCCTCCTGCTCCTCGAACGATCGATCAATGGCCTGCAATTCAGGCGGTCTGAGGAAYTGTGAATTCAGCGAGGAACAGCGTTATTTGACGGAATCGTGTCAGTGTTCACGTTCTGTTTATACCCTGCCTGCCCTCGCTAGCATAAATGTGTTTTTCTTTTCTTGGCCTTTTAGTGGGAAGAAAAGGTTACTCCTAAGTTTGTGGTTGTATCTGCTAAAACTATGATTATTATTAAAATATTATATAACACATATATAATGTTTCAATGGGTACTAATGGACATCAATGACAACCATGTGTGTTGTGTGGGGTTTCTAAATTTGCTTGGATGGTGGATATGTTAGGAATTTTTTTTTTCTTAAATTGAAACAGAAATTTATAAATTTATATTCAAATAAAGGGGTTGTGTTCAATCAAATAGCAAAGTCGTGCATAGATATAAAAACTAACTTTTGAATTAAGCATTTTTTTACAATAATTGATATTGGGACTAGAGCCTTCTCCAAAAAGACATTCTATACATTTTGGTAAGTTATTTGCTTAACATATTGACCAACAACAGAACTATTCTAAAAAACACTTAATTGATTGATTGTAGGGCTCATTATCGTGGACTACCTGCACTCCAACAAAATGAAGGGGTTCTTCTTCAACATATGTAGTAACCAAATCTTTGCCCCTAGTCTCTTATTCATTGTTCTCTCCATGATGAGAATTCATTGTATCTTGATTAATTGAAGCCATAGAGGGAGAGGGAGAGTGTTGTGGTATAATCAAAGACCGGAGATATTGGCATTCTACCTTCAAAGCATTAATCATTTGCATTCAAACTAAGAGTAGATTCATGATGTTTGCTATATTGACAGCTTTGGCTTGTTCCAAGTCCAAAATCTTCATAGAGATGTGTCGAAGAGCACTACTATTTGTCTATGTTATCTCTTTGTGTTGACGTAGTATTTCTTTGCTTTAGACCAATTGGAGTCCATACCTGCCCAACATAGAATGCACACCAAACCGTACCCAGGAACCCCAGACCACGCAGACGTGAAGAGGAATTCCCCAATCCCAACTTTGAAGAAAACAAGCAGGAAGGAAAAAACATCACTATAAATATGCAAGACAAAAGCACACGAAAGGGTAACCTAAAGACCAGGAGCAACCTGGTCAAACCCGGGGAAGAAACCATCATTGAGGTAGGAGGAATTTCTAACACTGCCACCTAAAAAGCATCGACGACCAGTTGCAGAAGTCCAAAACTGAACCAACAAACCCTCCAATGGATCACACCACAGAGTTGCTACCACACTAAAACCCAAATCATTGAGGGAACCCATGGCCAAATACTTCCCACATTTGAATCTCGCTTCACACACTTCACATTGATTTACCTCGATGACTCCACTATCCTTCATATGTGTGAACAATCCATCCTCATTGCCACACGACTCTTGTCGCCTCCACTTGTTGCATGGCATTTAATGAGTGGGATGTGTTGAAGGTTAAGATGTGGGGAGGAGCCCCTAACTCCATTTTTAATATAGGTGCCTAGACTCAAAAAGGAGGCTAATTTGGCTGAATGATCCACCTTGGTATTAAGCTCAGGCTTGACATGGAAGAGTGACGCTTCTTCAAAACCTAAGAGGGCATTGAGAATCCTGGATATGAGAACATTGAGAGCATTGTTCCTAGTCTCTGACTTGTCAATCACAACTCATATTACCAACATTGAATCTCCTAATATCAATAGTTTAGTAACCCCTTCTTCTTTCGTAGTGGAAATACCTTTCAACAAGGCCTCAATAATGTTACTAGAGACATTTCCCAATCCTTGGGCATAGGATGTTATTCAATTTCCTCTAGGATCTTGGAGATTCCCCCCGCACATATTGCCCCTACTTGGGTTGGATTTTGTACACTTCACTTCAAGAAAAAGTTTAGAACCTTTCAAGTTATATTCTATTTGATATTTCTTTAACTACATATTAGATCAGTTTTTTTTTTTTTTAAATATTTAAAAGTATTTATCTCATATTTCATTAGTTATTCAACTTGAAGCTTATTTTGCAATCGGCATTAGCCTTCTTGGAATTGACGAAATACTTTAATGCTTACATGGATTTCAACATTTTTATGTATAGGAAGGACCTTTTTACGCATATTGATTTTGTTGACATGTAATCCTTGGGATTGTATTACTTGTAATATTAATTGTAAATATGAAGAGTCGTAGGTGATAGGAAGAGTCACCCGTTATGGAATACCAACAGTCATTTTTTGTATATTTATTGAGCTTCAAGCTAATGCAATAACAAAAGTGTGGAGTTACAAGTTATGCCAATACATGGCTTGATAGCGGTATCAGAGTTGTGGTCTAACTCCATGATTATCTGCCCTAGGCATTTCATTTCCATAGAAGAAATATCTCTCAGTCTGCCTCGAGCTCTGTCTCTCGGTCTGCCAGTTTGACTCGTGCTCTATCTATCTAGTTGATTCTCTTTTCCATCCTGCATTTTAGTCATGCCAAACCCTAATTCTTGTTAGCTCATGCTCATGTCGACCACTCTCATGAGTACCTGTCATTTGTGTGTTCCAACCCTACATGAAACCCTAGCATTAATTTCACAACATATATGCAATTGGGTTGAGAGGTCGCTCTATGCATGGTTATCTCCTTTGTGTGTGGCTATCTCCTTCCTCACGTGTAGTCTTCTTGAGGCTCACTACACTCGTCGTTTGTCCATGCTCATGCCCCTCTACACTAATTGAAATTTTTTATTACTGGTCAAAATTTCAAACTCGTGCCATTGATCGAACATGCAACCTCCCATGCAATGGATACATTGTTTTTCAAGAGACTAACTCCTGCAGCATACCAGTACGCACCAAGGTTAGAATGGTTTTTCCCTTTCAAGTGGATCCATTTAGCAATGGGTTTAGTTCATTGGTATGGCAAGACTTTAAAGTATGTGATTGTTCCAGGTGTTTTCGCACGACTGCTCCATGCTCACATGCATGTTACCCCATCGATTGTTCCTTGCTTGTTGGAGTGTGTCTGCTTTAGGGATTGTGTAGGGTTCACTGCCTACGAAGGAGAAACGACAAGAAGAGACATGAAGGTTGCAATTTACAATGAAAAGTCATGGGATTGGCTTCCCAACTGCCATGTGGCCATGGCTACCAAGAGTGTGACCTTTGAACCCAGGGCCGATAGGATGGTCAGCCAAAGACATTACTTGTGTTTTAGCAACCATCTCTTTGCATTAATAAACTCTATATACTGCAATTTATTGTTTTGGGAGTGTGTTCTGGTGCCATTTCATCCATAACGTCTACTACCGATCTGAACTTGGTGGAAGCTTCACATTTTTTTACAGTTGGCAATAGTCCAAACATCACTCTAATTCATTTCTTCCTCCATTGTTTACTTCTGAGGTGCGGCATTAGCAATGACACGCACTCCATGATACCGTAATATGGTGCCCACTCGGCCATCTCAAAGACCTCTTCATTTTGTTGTTGCTACACGAGCTTGAAGGTGGCAACAGACTCAAGCAAAATCTCAGCTACACTAGTAAGAAATGAAAGGACGTGGAAAGAAGAACCTCAGAAGAATGAATGGGTCACACGAAGTGACTTACTGAAAAATCCAATCTTCATTGTACCCGTTGCAGAATGAATGGGTCACACGAAGTGACTTACTGAAGAGTTCCATGAGAGAAGCTGAAAGAGAGATAGAACCAGAAAGAAGACGAAGTTAAAACATCTTATTTGATGAAAGGTAAAGCACATGTTCATTATGTTGTTTTCCATTGCAATATAGGAGTAACTGAAGATTTTTTTAACACTTCATTTGCTTCTTGGAGAGATACATGGCTTCTTGACACAAGTGCAACCTCTCACATGACATTCTGAAGAGACTTCTTCAAAGACTTCAATGATAATGTAGATGGCATAGTGTATTTTGTAGATAGATCAAGTCTCAAACCTTTGGGAATGGGCACCATTAGGCTTAAGTTTCATGGACTCCCATATTTTCTTCTGCATAATGTACTCTATCTTCCTAAGCTGCAAAGGAACTTGTTGTCCCTTGTGCACATCCAACGGCAAGGCCACTCTATTCATATGTTCGATGTCAAAGTTGAAATAAGGAAGGATTCTCACAACATGTTTGTCATGACCGGAATGGAATATGGAATATAGTTGAAGCTGAAAGTGGCATCTTCCCATACACAAAATGTTGCATACCTCTCTAGTCACAACGAAGGTATAATGTCATCTAGTCTTTTGTGGCATGCTATATTTGGCCATATTAATTATGACAGTCTTAGTTTGTTGAGAAAGAATGATGTTTCTAGTTTGCCTACTATTCCTAGGAAATTGAAACAATGTGATGCTTGTATCCTTAGAAAGCATAGCAAACAACCATTTCATGATTCTACTTCCAGAGCATGTAGAAAACTTGAACTGATTCATTATTATTTGTGTGGCCCTATGTATGTTCCTTCTACAAATGGAAATAGACATATCATGACTTTTCTGATGATTACACCAGGATGTGTTGGGTGTACTTGTTGAAAGATAAATCACGAGCTTTTGAAACTTCTAAATTTTTTTATGTATGGATTCAAAATGAAGCTCAGTCTCGTATCGGCTCTCTTTGCACTGATAATGGAAGAGAATATACATCTAATGAATTTGAAAGCTACCTTCACCAACATGGGATCAAACATCAAACCATAGTTCCATGTAATCCCCAAAAGAATGGTGTGGTTGAACGAATGAACATGACACTCCTAAATATGGTTCGCTCCACGATGTTTTCAAGAATGTTAAATTGATGTTTTGGGCTGATGCAGTTCTATGTGCAGTTTATGTGAAAAGCAAGTGTCCATCTCATGCTCTTAAAAACAAGACTCCATATGAAATGTGGTATGGTCGCATTCCTTTGGTGAGGCATCTCGAGGTCTTCAGTTCCACCTGCTATGCCTTGATTCCTAAGGAGCAAAGAAGCAAGCTTGATGCAAGGAATCATAACTGCATCTCTTGTGGTATTCAAATACCTCCAAGGGATATCATCTTTACAATGAGACAAATAAAAAATTCATCATTTCCATAGCTGTAATACTTCTTGAACCCTCCAAGAATGACGAAATTGTTGAGAGGTAGCTTGATCATCTGGATAGATTCACTCGTGTAAAGACATGTCATGAATTTGATGATGAGATTCCACATCTGTTACACATGAAATTTGCACACCTAGGCACCTCGCCCTAAGTTTCGTAAAGTGTCGCATACACCTTGACACCATGGAATAACCTATGTCACAATCCCTAGTCAATGTGGAGGAGGGATATATTACATGAAGGCAAAAATACTAAGTACACATGAATTATTATTAATATTCATGAAAAGAAATTGATTAAGTGAGAAAATCAAGTGCACATGAATTATTATTAATATTCATGAAAAAGAAAGTAATTAAGTGTGAGGATCCACCTCACATTTGGTTTCCTATTTTTTAGGGAAGATGGAGGATCTCATGGATGGTTGAAATATTTCCTCCTTAAAATCCTTGAGAGATATTTCCTCCCCAAAATCCTTAAGAGATATTTTCTCCCTAAATATCTTAGAGATTCCTTTCTTAGTGGATCTGATGAGAGATTCTCTCCATGGTGGTTAAGTCTCCAAATCTTATATAATGAGGGATTTCCATGGAGGAAAGGGGAAAGGGAGATTGAGAATTATACCAAACTTATGATCTCATGAGTGGTATGTCATTTGGAGCATCAACATTCTGCGTGTGGACTGTTTAAGCAAGGGTTTGGACAAGGGGAACTTGATGAAGCTGCTGCACTTACATTTATGGTTGTAAGTTTTCTTGATTGTTGTTCTCATTAATATAATATGCTTGGCCTGTTTCTTTCAAATCCGTGTTTGATCTCACATGAATTTGTCTCTAATAGATAGATTTATTTCGAACTAATCTCAGTAGAGTAGGAAGTGGTTTGTACTTTTGTTTGTCTACAGAGCTTAATGAGGAGTTCAAGATTGGAGCTCAACTCGGACCGTGCAGGGACAAACATCAGTAAAAGGTACTTCTTTTCTCCTTCCTCCTCACACATTAGTTTATCTAGATCTAAAAGGAAGTCAGTGTCCACGATAAGCATCTTTTGTCTTAAGAGTTAAGAGTCTAGCTCTCAAGAGGAGATCTACCTGTCCGTAGGGAGATTTTCCTTCAACAGAAATTGGCGACTCCGCTGGGGACGAAACGAAACTTTCAGTTTTGGTTTTCCTCATAGACCTTGTCTTACCCTTTGTTGTTTTTAGACCTTGTTTACCCCATATGTTTGATTTCATATGCTGATTGACTCCTTACCCCATAACATTCATCTTGATTGCCAAAGTTTGACTGAAATTTTGGGTTTTTGGACAATTTTGTGAGCTGTGGAAGCCTGACGCTCCCCTACCTAGCTATCAGAGCACTGACGCTCCCCCTTGGTCTTAGACAGAGCGTTATAACGCTCTGGTGCTCCTTACACCAGAGCGCCAGCCTCCCTTTGCAAAAAATCCTTTCCAGAATTGCATTTTCTGAGATCCAATCTTTGTTTTTCACTTGCTGAGATTCTTTGTGACTCAATGCTTCTTCCTATTGACCTTTGACATCCTTCCTCCTGAGAAGTAAGCACTTTGCTCTTCAGATTTGTGGCCTTCTTCCTTATTTTGAGTTTTTCTGTTGTTGAGAACTTGGAATCAATCCGCTGCTTTCTTCTCTCTTATCCGACTGAGCGGGAACTCTGGTGAAGGGCATCAGATATCTGTGAGTCATCTCATTTGGTTTTTTGAGGTCATTGTTCTTAAACATCTCTCTTTTGTGTGAATTGTTTGATTTTTCTTTGTTATCTTTTGTTTTCTTTTTGCTTCTTGTTTCAATCATAGCAAGAGGGTGTGTTGTTTGTGCGAAATCTGATCATGCTTGTCTGAATTTCCTTGATCTGAAAGGGTAGTTAGCAGGAGAAGTTTTTCCATTGAATTAATCATCATTCACATACAAACGAAAAAAGATACATATTAGTGATTGGTTTGCATATTAGAAGACATTTTTGAAATGTTTCAACATTGCATTGCATTCGATTAAGAACAAATTGATTGAGGACATTCCATATTAGTGTTTGATAGTGAAAACGACTCTTTCTCTTTCCCTTAAATAGGTGTTCATTGAAAAGAAACAATTGCTTATCATCTTTTATGCATCTTTTTGGGAATTGAGTCATCATTCCATCAGTTTCACTTCATACACCCTTTGAGTAAAGAACAGTTGTAAAACGAACGCTAATTAAAAATTATCTAGAACATTTTTTGTTTTTAGGATCTTCCACCAACAGTAGACTAGGGTTAGCACTTTGGATTAGGCTGTGAGTACGACTCTCCAAAGTTTTCAAAACAAACATTAGCATCCTGAGCTAGGGAGAGTCAAATCCAATTGTCGTATTGGTTTTCTGGGATCCCCCTCTCACACAGGGGTTACGCACGAGGTCACATTCGAGCGAATTACGGAGATTATCCCTCCGTGGTTCAACTGTTTGTAGTGGTCAGATCGTATATTAGGGGTCACTTGAAGGTATACCCACGATTATGTGTGGGAGCCTCTCAGGTTGATTTCAGACTTGTTATCCTTCCCATACATTTCGGATCGGACTGTCGACTGTACCCGCCCAGGGACTCACTACGAATTGGTGTCTTTAGTTGCCATAATCTTTAGGTACTTACACAAGGTGACGGTGAAAGGAAGTCTCACTGTACCTAGAATAGACATTGGTCAAACTCACTCGGGCTCCTTGGAGGGTAAATCCACAATTACTGCGTGGAATCTTGCACCAAGGTGAAAGTCTGTTAAGTAGGTCACCATTGTCACTAGTCCACCATATCCTAGCCCCTTCTCGACTTGATCACGCGACGTTGGATTTCATCACCGACTAGTATGATAATCGAGAGAAGTTTTGTTTGCTTGGTTGATTCCTAGATTTTATTAGCGTATGTTGTTTCTTTTTTATTAGTTGGCCCTAGTTTTTTAGTGTGTTCTGTTATTCTCCACAATTGAGCCTGTAAACGATAAAGGTCTTCGTCAATCATGTAGGATGCAAGGGCTGCCTCCGGAAGGCTATCAACCCTTACCTCCTAACCCTCCAGAAGACAACTACCATAGAGAGGTAGAAAATCAATCCGACGCTGGAAGTGTTATTGCTCCTCTGTTAGATAACTCAGAAGGTGCTTTGGTCGCGGTTGAAAATACCACTACATCTGTGTCGGTAACTCCTCTCGAACAACTTTTGGTTCGTTTAGACTCCCTTGGGAACGTCATAGATGAAGAGGTCCCACGATTACCGGAGAGGATTATTACCGAAACATATATGGGATCCACAGAACCAATCTTTGGTGATGAGTATAGGACTCATGTTCGTCCTAGCATTGCAGTAGATACCAATCCCACACCTGCTCGTTCTGTATGGAGGACTTCATCTGGACGCGATCTCTATGAACATTTTGAATCCTTTCGACAACCCTTTCATCCTCATGACCCTCCTAATGAAACAGGACCATCCGGTCAAACCATGAATCACCCAATCGATCAGGTTATTAACCCTACTGTTACACCAACACAAGTCCATCCTAATGTTGGACTCATCACCTCTACTCATCTCCAAATCACTTCAATCTCTACCCCCGTTTCTACAAGCTTTTACTCTACAACTCCATATGTTCCACACGATCTTGCTGGGACATCTGCTCACCCGAGAATGCAGAACTCTGCTAGCCCAACACAACCGGTTGGAGGGCAACCACCATCTAACGAACCTTTCCCTCATGGAGGAACACCTTTCCATGGTGGGCCTACCCCTCCCGGGGGACAACCCCCTTTTCATGCTCCTCCTAGAGGGCAACCTCCGTTTGCCAGTCATACCCCGGTCGTTAATCCACCACTGGTAGGGGGGAAACCTTCGTTTCTTGGAAACCCTTCACAACCCTGGGGAGTATCTTCAGGAGGCACTTTCATTCAACCCCTCGTTGGGGGGCACTCATCTCATAATCCATTAGGAGGAGTATCAAATCTTGTTCCTTCCGGAACATCTTACGGACAACCTTATCCAGGCGGCATCTCAAACACCACCTGGAGTTCTCCGGGACCATAGTCTTATCCTCCTCATGGGTCTAATGTGTATCCGCCTCTGGGATCTACTCCTTACCATTCTCAAGGGAAAAATGTTTATCCTCCTCATGGGCAAATAAATCACCTGGCCTATAATGCTCAGACCCCACCGGGTTATGCAAATGTTTCTCATCCATCATCGAATCCTGTTTATCCTGGCCAACAACAACCATATGTAGGAGGACCTACTAGTTACAACTATCCACCTAACCCAGTTTATGGTCCTATTGGTGTTCCTATGTTGCACTAGTATCATCCGCAAATTAACCGACATCTACCTTTCCTTGCGACTCTGGATCTCCCAGACTTGTCTCAGTTAACTAATGATCATATTTTTCATTCACCGGCTTGGCCAGTCATTCCAGCTAAACTTCCTTGTGATATTCCGAAATTTGATGGAAAATCTGGCGAAGATCCAAACAACCATGTGATGACTTTACATTTGTGGTCTTCATCAAACTCCCTCATGGATGATTATGTACATTTGCGTCTTTTCCAACGAACACTTACAAGCTCGGTAGCAAAGTGGTATATTGAACTACCACGTGCTTCTTTCCATGATTTCAATTCCCTTGCCATGTCTTTCCTCACGCACTTTCAAATGCCTATTCGCTACGAGACGGGTACTGAACTCTTGACCTCCCTTCGTCAAACTAACTCTGTGCATATCTCTGACCATATTCATGAGTGGAGACGACGACGAAGGATGATCAAGGTAGTCATTCCTGACATACTATTGGCTGAATGGTTTACTAAATCACTGATACCCCTGATCGCTCGCGATGTCGCTATGGGTGGTGTGGTCACAGAGGAACAAGCCATCGCTCGGGGTCAGTATTTAGATTTGGTTTATTCCCAATCTGATACTTTGTATGATTTGCTTCTGAATGATGCTCGAGCTAATACCGATCGATCTAAGCCGTCATCCTCATCTCATGCAGATGGTGTTATCGGTTCCGTCAAAACTCAATGTTTCTCCCAATCGACCACACTCTCCCCTACATCCCCCCAAACTCAGATCTCTGAGGTGAATGCAGTTCAATCTGCCCCTTCACAACAATCCGGAGGTAAGAAGAAGACAAAGAATAAATCAAAAAATAACAATGAACAACCAAAAAATCAAACACCTGCTACCGAAAAGAAAACACAACAGAAACTGAAATTCCTATGTATCATTTGTGGTGACGATCACTACACTCAAGACTGTCCACTTCGCAATGAAGTGGCCAAAATTTTCCAAGGAAAGTCAGTACCCGCTGTGCTTACTCAACCTTTTCCACAACAACAATCCATGGTTGTTGAAACCCCCTCTCCTGGGGGCAGTTCTAGCCATCCTAATGATGAGGCCTCGTGGAGTGCACATAGTTATATGTTTAATAGGATTAATTTGACCACTCTCTTTAAGACATACGACACACCAGGTAACCCTGACAAAGGAAAAGACACTAACGGTACCGATAATTTACCGGATCCATCATCATCCTCCGTTAGTCTTCCATCGGTTAATCCTCCGTCTAGACCACTTCAGATTGAGAAACCCATGTTCGACTCTATCTTACGCCCTCCTAAGAGCATTATCCGAAAAGCTACCTTTAATCCTAGTTCACGTGCCGCCCAGAACTACAACATTGTTGAAGATTTGGCTCAAGCACCGTGTGCTATGTCTGCGTTAGAAGTTCTACAACACTGCCCCAGTCAACGTAGAACGCTCTTGGCCACTCTTGGCGATGTTGATACTGAGTCGTCCAACCATATCATGTTTAACCTGGACAATTATGCGTCTCGACTCTCCCACCAACTTGCTTTCCAAGTTGATGTTGTTGTTCACAATCAACAAATCCACCGAACTATTCTGGATGAGGGAGCCTCAACTTGTGTCGTGTCTTTAGCATGTTGGAAAGGTTTAAAATCACCAGAACTCAACAAATCCCCAATGATGTTACACGCCTTCGATGGGCGAGGTTTTCATCCCCACGGGATTTTACAATCCCTGCCCATCCAATTGGGTGGCAAAATTGTTACTGTTGATGTCGAGGTGGTCGATGCTCCCCTCGATTACAACTTGTTACTTGGAAGAAGTTGGTTTTATGCTATGACTGTCGTTGCCTCGTTAGTTTTTCGATGTGTCCAATTTCCTCATCAGGGCAAAATTGTCAGTGTTGATCAGTTGGATTTCTGCACGACCGATGCTCGCGCTCCCGCTACCAACCATATTCCTTTCTTGGGAGACCACAAGATCACGTATGCAAGCGTTGGTGTTGGCTTACTGAAAGATTCTAGCCTCATGGGTACCTTCCCTACACCACTTCCACCGACTACACATCATACTTTCACCATCGATATTATTTCGACCACGAATTATCAATCTTTGGAATCATCTGACCCTTGGATTGTACCTTGTCCGTTGGAATCCGATGCACTAGGTGACACTATGCCACTTAGTCTAGCTGAAACATCATACGTTACTATCCCATTCACTTCTCCCTTTTCGAATGACCAACATCTATTGGCACCCGACAATTCCTCAATGCAATCACGGTTGAGTTCCTTGTCGTCTACAATTGACTACATTTCCCCAATTTTTCCTTTTGATGAATCTATTCCGAAAATGTTTCGCATTGACAAGTTACCTCGGGATAATAACCGTCGTCGATCCTCATTTCTTCCCCCTCGTGAAGAAATTTGGGAAGATATATGCTCTATCTCCCCTCCTGATGTTAATTTTTCATCATCTCCCATGATTTCAACTTCCGATGATTTGGATCCGGTAGTAGACATGGTGATTTCTTCGGTAGGATTAGTGGAGCCTGATATCCCTACTCCTATCATGACCCTCGACATGTATTCCTCCCCGAGTGATTATCTTCCATCCAACGAAGATCTCCTGGAGGCCATGATCGAGTTTTGTCCCTTGACATGGTATTCTTCCAGAGCATTATTCTCTTGGAAGCCATGATCAAGAAACAGAGGCCACGAGCATAGTTTCTCTTCTCTATGGCAAGCTCGTTAAAAAATGAAACAGAGGCCTTGAGCATAGTTTTTCTCTCTGTAGCAAGCTTGTTAAAAAATGAAACAACAATCTGGGGATCGAACCCAGAACCCTGAGCATAGTTCTTTTCCTGTGTGAAACTTGTTAAAAAATGAAATAGTCACCTCTCTTGAACCTTCTTTTCATCCACCCTTCTCCTTTTTCTCATCTAGTAGAGAAATTGGTGACAACCTCAAAGTCGATGAATGAATTGAAGCTTGGAGGGCATGTCTCCAGCCTTTGATGATCATTCTGGAGTTAAGCCACTAGCTTTCAAGATGAGGGCATGGCGAGCTTAGTCTTTGTTCTTTCTCGTGCTTGAAAATACATGAGAATGCATTCGGGTAAACTTTTATCTCTTTTTCGGACCTGTATGGATACACGAAAAAGGAACCCCCTGGAGTCTCCTTTAAGCTCTTTTTAGACTCTCTAAACATGAAAAGATTGTCGAGTGATATTGCTTCCTTTCCCATTCATTAAAAGGTTTGAAAGGGCGTCTTTCGAGTGATAATTTATCTCTTTTTCGGCCTCGCGAGACTAACATTACGAAAAAGGACAACATTGGAGTCATCTTTAAGTTCTTTTCAGACTCTATAAACATGAAAAGATTGTTGAGTGACCTTGCACTCTTCACGCTCGTTAAAATATTTGAAGAAGACGTATGTTGAGCGATAATTTATCTCTTTTTTGGTCTCATCAGACTACTTTACGAAAAAGGAACTGAGAGATTTCTCTTTTAAGTGTTTTTCCAGACTCTATAATCACGAAAAACCTTCGAGTTTTCTATATTTGGACTCGTTAAACAAACATCGACAGGCCCATACGGGATCGAACCCTTACTTCTTCCAGTTCGTTAAACAAAGGAAGAGGAACTTACCGAAGGTGAGTTATATCGAGCATGTCTTACCCTCCTTAAGCTCGTTAAATTAAAAAGAGGTACTTGTCTATCTGGATGGGGGAAAAATTGAAGGAAGCAAGACAAACAGTTTTTGAGAACATTACCAAGTAACTCTTAGAGTCACCCTTGAACATAACACTTTGTCTTTGCGCACATCTTAATCCGCTGAACCTCTGCACTGAACCAATCCTCTGAGTTTTTCTTACTCCTTTGGGTCACCCGACGAATGTCACAGTATCCACTGCATTATCGTGTTTTGGTCTGTGTCATGTTTTTGTTGTTGTGCCTCAGTGTTCAAGGGAAGTATCCACCTCGAGAGTCATCCATCACAAATATCTTGTCTCAATACCCGTGTCATTCCATGTTCTTTTGATCCACTAATTACATCTCTATGTCAATTTCGTGTCGTTGATGGGGGATACTTTAAGGCCCTCCTTCGACGAGTCTATTCCTGTCGACTTCAACACATTATCCAGGAACTAGACTTAGAAACCAATTAGTACTTTGGGACCTGCATGCCTCAATGGTAGGCCTCCTCACGTTCGACAGTGGGTTTAAATCATTGACCTCTGATTGGATGATTCCACAGATGTTTGACTTCATCTCATCCATTCACATTCGTTGGAATGTACTAGGGTACCTTGGGAATCATTGACATCAATGGTGATTTCCCTCGCGCTTGTTAACTTTTTACATCATTGACCGATAATCAAGTGGTTTCTTCCATGTTCGACATCAGAACATCTATTCACATGGTTAGATTCATACTACATCGGGATCGGTAAGAAGACCCTGGTTTGAGTCGTCACTCCTATATGTACTTTGCCCAGGTTGCTAAGGAGTTTCTCTTGAACAATGACACATATATTGTCACATAGATCCACTTTGTATTGGTCATGGCTATGTCTTGTCATCTCATAGATCCACTGTGTATTCTTCATGGCTACGATCAATTTAGGTCATCGGAGTATAGATCCATAGTGTATCTTGAGTGGCTATATCGTTTTGTCAATTTAATTATGGATGCGCAATGTATTTTATGACGGCCATATCTTGCAAGTCTTTATCACCCAAGCATAGGTATGTCTGCCTTGGGTTTGAAACATGTCATAATATTTGTTGGATGTTTGTGTGCAACTTCTATCAAGTTCTCTGCGTCTACACCCTTGCTTTAAAGATTTGTAAAGTGTTTCGGCCATTGTTCTCTCTTCTGACCTCACACTTTAGGGGGCATTCTGTTACACATGAAATTTGCACACCTAGGCACCTCGCCCTAAGTTTCGTAAAGTGTCGTATAAGTGTCGCATACACCTTGACACCATGGAATAACCTATGTCACAATCCCTAGTCAATGTGGAGGAGGGATATATTACATGAAGGAAAAAATCCTAAGTACACATGAATTATTATTAATATTTATGAAAAGAAATTGATTAAGTGAGAAAATCAAGTGCACATGAATTATTATTAATATTCATGAAAAAGAAAGTAATTAAGTGTGAGGATCCACCTCACATTTGGTTTTCTATTTTTTAGGGAAGGTGGAGGATCTCATGGATGGTTGAAATATTTCCTCCTTAAAATCCTTGAGAGATATTTCCTCCCCAAAATCCTTAAGAGATATTTTCTCCCTAAATATCTTAGAGATCCCTTTCTTAGTGGATCTGATGAGAGATTCTCTCCATGGTGGTTAAGTCTCCAAATCTTATATAATGAGGTATTTCCATGGAGGAAAGGGGAAAGGGAGATTGAGAATTATACCAAACTTATGATCTCATGAGTGGTATGTCATTTGGAGCATCAACATTCTGCATGTAGACTGTTTAAGCAAGGGGTTGGACAAGGGGAACTTGATGAAGTTGTTGCACTTACATTTATGGTTGTAAGTTTTCTTGATTGTTGTTCTCATTAATATAATATGCTTGGCCTGTTTCTTTCAAATCTGTGTTTGATCTCACATGAATTTGTCTCTAATAGATAGATCTATTTCGAACTAATCTCAGTAGAGTAGGAAGTGGTTTGTACTTTTGTTTGTCTACAGAGCTTAATGAGGAGTTCAAGATTGGAGCTCAACTCGGACCGTGCAGGGACAAACACCGGTAAAAGGTACTTATTTTCTCCTTCCTCCTCACACATTAGTTTATCTAGATCTAAAAGGAAGTCAGTGTCCACGATAAGCATCTTCTGTCTTAAGAGTTAAGAGTCTAGCTCTCAAGAGGAGATCTACCTATTCGTAGGGAGATTTTCCTTCAACAGAAATTGGCGACTCCGCTGGGGACGAATCAAAACTTTCAGTTTTTCGTTTTCCTCATAGACCTTGTCATGCCCTTTGTTGTTTTTAGACCTTGTTCACCCCATATGTTTGATTTCATATGCTGATTGACTCCTTACCCCATCACATTCATCTTGATTGCCAAAGTTTGACTGAAATTTTGGGTTTTTGGACAATTTTGTGAGTTGTGGAAGCCTGACGGTCCCCTACCTTGATATCAGAGAACTGGCACTCCCCCTTGGTCTTAGACATAATGTTATAATGCTCTGGTGCCCCTTACACCAGAGCGCCAACCTCCCTTTGCAAAAAATCCTTTCCAGAATTGCATTTTCTGAGATCCAATCTTTGTTTTTCACTTGTTGAGATTCTTTGTGACTCAATGCTTCTCCCTATTGACCTTTGACATCCTTCCTCCTGAGAAGTAAGCACTTTGCTCTTCAGATTTGTGGCCTAATTCCTTATTTTGAGTTTTTCTGCTGTTGAGAACTTGGAATCAATTCGCTGCTTTCTTCTCTCTTATCCGACTGAGCGGGAACTCTGGTGAAGGGCATCAGAAATCTGTGAGTCATCTCATTTGGTTTTTTGAGGTCATTGTTCTTAAACATCTCTCTTTTGTGTGAATTGTTTGATTTTTCTTTGTTATCTTTTGTTTTATTTTTGCTTCTTATTTGAATCATAGCAAGAGGGTGTGTTGTTTGTGCAAAATCTGATCATGCTTGTCTGAATCTCCTTGATCTGAAAGGGTAGTTAGAAGGAGAAGTTTTTGCATTGAATTAATCATCATTCGCATACAAACGACAAAGATACATATTAATGATTGGTTTGCATATTAGAAGACATTTCTGAAATGTTTCAGCATTGCATTGGATTTGAGTGAGAACAAATTGATTGAGGACATTCCATATTAGTGTTTGATAGTGAAAACGACTCTTTCTCTTTCCCTTAAATAGACGTTCATTGTAAAGAGACGATTACTTATCTTCTTTTATGCATATTTTTGGGAATTCAGTGATCATTCCATCAGTTTCACTTTCATACATCCTTTGAGTAAAGAAAAGTTGTAAAACAAACGCTAATTAAAAATTATCTAGAACATTTTTTGTTTATAGGATCTTCCACCAACAGTAGACTAGGGTTAGCACTTTGGATTAGGTTGTGAGTACAACTCTCCAAAGTTTTCAAAAGAAACATTAGCATCCTGAGCTAGGGAGAGTCAAATCCAATTGTCGTATTGGTTTTTTGGGATCCCCCTCTCACACAGGGGTTACGCACGAGGTCACATTCGAGTGAATTACAGAGATTATCCCTCCGTGGTTTAACTGTTTGTAGTGGTCAGATCGTATATTGGGGGTCACTTGAAGGTATACCCACGATTATGTGTGGGAGCCTCTCAGGTTGATTTCAGAATTATTATCCTGCCCATACGTTTCGGATTGGACTATCGACTGTACCTGCCCATGGACTCCCTGCAAATTGGTGTCTTTAGTTGCCATAATCTTTATGTACTTACACAAGGTGACAATGAAGGGAAGTCTCACTGTACCTGGAATAGACATTGGTCAAACTCACTCAGGCTCCTTGGAGGGTGAATCCACAATTACTGCGTGGAAGCTTGCACCAAGGTGAAAGTTCGTTAAGCAGGTCACCATTTTAACTATTCCACCATATCCTAGCCCCTTCTCGACCTGATCATGCGACGTTGGATTTCATCACCAACTAGTATGATCATCGAGAGAAGTTTTGTTTGCTTGGATGATTCCTAGATTTTATTAGCGTATGTTGTTTCTTTTTGATTAGTTGGTCCTAGTTTTTTAGTGTGCTCTATTATTCTCCACAATTGAGCCTGTAGATGATAAAGGTCTTCGTCGATCACGTAGGATGCAAGGGCTGCCTCCGGAAAGCTATCAACCCTTACCTCCTAACCCTCCAGAAGACAACTACCATAGAGAGGTATAAAATCAATCCGACACTGGAAATGTTATTGCTCCTCCGTCATATAACTCAGAAGGCGCTTTGGTCATGGTTGAAAATCCCACTACATCTGTGTCAGTAACTCCTCTTGAACCACTTTTGGTTCGTTTAGACTCCCTTAGGAACGTCATAGACGAAGAATTCCCACGATTATCGGAGAGGATTTTTACCGAAACATATATGGGATCCACAGAACTAATATTTGGTGATGAGTATAGGACTCTTGTTCATCCTAGCACCACAATAGATACCAATCCCACACCTGCTCGTTCTGTATGGAGGACTTCATCGGGACGCAATCTCTATGAACATTTTGAATCCTTTCGACAACCCTTTCATCCTGATGACCCTCCTAGTGAAACATGACCATCCGGTCAAACCATGAATCACCCAGTCGATCAGGTTATTAACCCTACTGTTACACCAACACAAGTCCATCCTAATGCTAGAATCATCACCTCTACTCATCTCCAAAGCACTTCAATCTCTACCCCCATTTCTACAAGCTTTTACTCTACAACTCCACATGTTCCACACGATCCTACTGGGACATCTGCTCACCTGAGAATGTAGACCTCTGCTAGCCCAACACAACCGACTGGAAGGAAACCACCATCTAACGAACCTTTCCCTCCTGGAGGACTACCTTTCCATGGTGGGCCTACCCCTCTCGGGGGACAACCCCCTTTTCATGCTCCTCCTAGAGGGCAACCTCCGTTTTCCAGTCATACCCTGGTCGTTAATCCACCGCTGGCAGGGGGGAAACCTTCGTTTCTTGGAAACCCTTCACAACCCTAGGGAGTATCTTCAAGAGGCACTTTCATTCAACCCCCTGTTGGGGGGCACTCATCTCATAATCCATTAGGAGGAGTAGCAAATCCTTTTCCTTCCGGAATATCTTACGGACAACCTTATCTAGGCGGCATCCCAAACACCACCTGGAGTTCTCCAGGACCATAGTCTTATCCTCCTCATGGGTCTAATGTGTATCTGCCTCTAGCATCTACTCCTTACCATTCTCAAGGGAAAAATGTTTATCCTCCTCATGGGCAAATAAATCACCTGGACTATAATGCTTAGACCCCACCGAGTTATGCAAATGTTTCTCATCCATCATCGAATCCTGTTTATCTTGGCCAACAACAACCGTATGTAGGAGTACCTACTGGTCACAACTATCCACCTAACCCATTTTATGGTCCTACTGGTGTTCCTATGCCGCACCAGTATCATCCGCAAATTAACCGACAACTACCTTTCCTTGCAACTCTGGATATCCCAGACTTGTCTCAGTTAACCAATGATCCTATTTTTCATTCACCGGCTTGGCCAATCATTCCAGCTAAACTTCCTTATGATATTCCGAAATTTGATGGAAAATTTGGCGAAGATCCAAACAACCATGTGATGAATTTCCATTTGTGGTGTTCATCAAACTCCCTCATGGATGATTCTATACGTTTGCATCTTTTCCAACGAACACTTACAGGCTCGGTAGCAAAGTGGTATATTGAACTACCACGTGCTTCTTTCCATCATTTCAATTCCCTTGCCATGTCTTTCCTCACGCATTTTCAACTGCCTATTCGCTACAAGATGGGTACTGAACTCTTGACCTCCCTTCGTCAAACTAAGTCCGTGCATATCTCTGACCATATTCATGAATGGAGACGACAATGAAGGATGATCAAGGCAGTCATTCCTGACATACTATTGGCAGAATGGTTTACTAAATCACTGTTACCCCAGATCGCTCGCGATGTCGCTATGGGTGGTGCGGTCACAGAGGAACAAGCCATCGCTCGGGGTCAGTATTTAGATTTGGTTTATTCCCAATCTGATACTTTGTATGATTTGCTTTCGAATGATGCTCGAGCTAATATCAATCCATATAAGCCGTCATCCTCATCTCATGCAGATGGTGTTATCGGTTCCGTCAAAACTCAATCTTTTTCTCAATCGACCACACTCTCCCCTACCACCCCCCAAACTCAGATCTCTGAGGTGAATGTAGTTCAATCTGCCCCTTCACAACAATCCAGAGGTAAGAAGAAGACAAAGAATAAATAAAAAAATAACAATAAACAACCAAAAAATCAAATACATGCTACCGAAAAGAAAACACAACGGAAACTGAAATTCCCGTGTATCATTTGTGGTGATGATCACTACAGTCGAGACTGTCCACTTCGCAATGAAGTGGCCAAAATTTTCCAAGGAAACTCAGCACCCGTTGTGCTTACTCAACCTTTTCCACAACAACAATCCATGGTTGTTGAAACCCCCTCTCCTGGGGGTAGTTCTATCCATCCTAATGACGAGGCCTCTTCGAGTGCACATATTTATATGTTTAATGGGATTAATTTGACCACTCGCTCTAAGACATACGACACACCAAGTAACCCCGACAAAGGAAAAGACACTAATGGTACCGGTAATTTACCAGATCCATCATCATCCTCCGTTAGTCTTCCATCGGTTAATCCTCTGTCTGGACCACTTCAGATTGAGAAACCCACGTTCGACTCTATCCTACGCCCTCCTAAGAGCATTATCCGAAAAGCTACCTTTAATCCTAGTTCAAGTGTCGCCCATAACTACAACATTGTTGAAGATTTGGCTCAAGCATTGTGTGCTATGTCTTCTTTAGAAGTTCTATAGCACTACCCCAGTCAACGTAGAACGCTCTTGGCCGCTCTTGGTACTGTTGATCCTGAGTTTTCCAACCATATCATGTTTAACCTGGACAATTATGCGTCTCGACTCTCCCACCAACTTGCTTTCCAAGTTGATGTTGTTGTTCACAATCAACAAATCCACCGAACTATTCTGGATGAGGGAGCCTCAACTTGTGTCATGTCTTTAGCATGTTGGAAAGGTTTAAAATCACCAGCACTCAACAAATCCCCAATGATGTTACGCGGCTTCGATGGGCAAGGTTTTCATCCCCACGGGCTTTTACAATCCCTGCCCATCCAATTAGGTGGCAAAACTATTACTGTTGATGTCGAGGTGGTCGATGCTCCCCTCGATTACAACTTGTTACTTGGAAGAAGTTGGTTTTATGCTATGACTGTCGTTGCCTCGTCAGTTTTTCGATGTGTCCAATTTCCTCATCAGGGCAAAATTGTCAGTGTTGATTAGTTGGATTTCTGCACGACCGATGCTCGCGCTCCCGCTACCAACCATATTCCTTTCTTGGGAGACCACAAGATCACGTATGAAAGCGTTGGTGTTGGCTTACTGAAATATTCTAGCCTCATGGGTACCTTCCCTACACCACTTCCACCGACTACACATCATACTGCCACCATCGATATGATTTCGACCACGGATTATCAATCTTTGGAATCATCTGACCCTTGGATTGTACCTTGTCCGTTGGAATTCGATGCACTAGGTGACATCGTGCCACTTAGTCCAGCCGAAACATCATACGTTTCTATCCCATTCGCTTCTCCCTTTTCGAATGACCAACATCTATTGGCACCCGACAATTCCTCGATGCAATCACGGTTGAGTTCCTTGTCGTCTACAATCGACTACATTTCCCCAATTTTTCCTTTTGATGAATCTATTCTGGAAATGTTTCGCATTAACAAGTTACATCGGGATAATAACCGTCATTGATCCTCATTTCTTCCCCCTCGTGAAGAAATTTGGGAAGATATACGCTCAATCTCCCCTCCTGGTGTTAATTTTTCATCATCTCCCATGATTTCAACTTCCAATGATTTGGATCCAGTAGTGGACATGGTGATTTCTTAGGTAGGATTAGTGGGGCTTGATCTCCTTACTCCTATCGCGACCCTCGACATGTATTCCTCCCCGAGTGATTATCTTCCATCCAGTGAAGATCTTCTGGAGGCCATGACCGAGTTTTGTCCCTTGACATGGTATCCTTCCAGAGCATTATTCTCTTGGAAGCCATGATCAAGAAACAAAGGCCATGAGCATAGTTTCTCTTCTCTGTGGCAAGCTCGTTAAAAAATGAAACAGAGGCCTTGAGCATAGTTTTCCTCTCTGTAGCAAGCTTGTTAAAAAATGAAACAACAATCTGGGGATCGAACCCAGAACCCTGAGCATAGTTCTTTTCCTGTGTCAAGCTCGTTAAAAAATGAAACATTCACCTCTCTTGAACCTTCTTTTCATCCACCCTTATCCTTTTTCTCATCTAGTAGAGAAATTGGTGACAACCTCAAAGTCAGTGAATGAATTGAAGCTTGGAGGGCATGTCTCCAGCCTTTGATGATCATTCTGGAGTTAAGCCACTAGATTTCAAGCTGGGGGCATACAGAGCTTAGTCTTTGTTCTTTCTCGTGCTCGAAAATACATGAGAATGCATCCAGGTAAACTTTTATCTCTTTTTCGGACCTGTATGGTTACATGAAAAAGGAACCCCCTGGAGTCTCCTTTAAGCTCTTTTTAGACTCTCTAAACATGAAAAGATTGTCGAGTGATATTGCTTCCTTTTCCACTCGTTAAAAGGTTTGAAAGGGCGTCTTTCGAGTGATAATTTATCTCTTTTTCGGCCTCGCGAGACTAACATTACGAAAAAGGACAACATTGGAGTCATCTTTAAGTTCTTTTCAGATTCTCTAAACATGAAAAGACTGTCGAGCGACCTTGCTCTCTTCACGCTCATTAAAGTATTTGAAGAAAACGTCTGTTGAGCGATAGTTTATCTCTTTTTCTATCTCATCAGACTACTTTACGAAAAAGGAACTGAGAGAGTTCTCTTTTAAGTGTTTTTCCAGACTCTATAATCACGAAAAACCTTCGAGTTTTCTATCTTTGGACTCATTAAACAAACATCGACAGGCCCATATGGGATCAAACCCTTACTTCTTCCAGTTCGTTAAACAAAGGAAGATGAACTTACCGAAGGTGAGTTATATTGAGCCTGTGTTACCATCCTCGAGCTCGTTAAATTAAAAAGAGGTACTCGTCTATCTGGATGGGCGAAAAATTGAAGGAAGCAAGCCAAGCAGTTTTTGAGAACATTACCAAGTAACTCTTAGAGCCACCCTTGAACACGACACTTTGTCTTTGCGCAGATCTTAATCCACTGAACCTCTGCACTGAACCAGTCCTCTGAGTTTTTCTTACTCCTTTGGGTCACCCGATGAATGTCACAGTATCCACTGCATTATCATGTTTTGGTCCGTGTCATGTTTTTGTTGTTGTGCCTCAGTGTTCAAGGGAAGTATCCACCTCGAGAGTCAGCCATCACAAATATCTTGTCTCAATACCCGTGTTAGTCCATGTTATTTTGATCCACCAATTACATCTCTATGTCAGTTTCGTGTCCTTGATGGGGGATACTTTAAGGCCCTCCTTCAATGAGTCTATTCCTGTCGACTTCAACACATTATCCAGGAACTAGACTTAGAAACCAATTAGTACTTTGGGACCTGCATACCTCAATGGTAGGCCTCCTCACGTTCGATAGTGGGTTTACATCATTGACCTCTGATCGGATGATTACACGGATGTTCGACTTCAGCTCATCCATTCACATTCGTTGGAATGTACAAGGGTACCTTGGGAATCATTGACATCAATGGTGATTTCCCTCGCACTTGTTAACGATTTACATCATTGACCGGTAATCAAGTGGTTTCTTCCATGTTCGAGATCATAACATCTATTCGCATGGTTAGATTCGTACTACATCGGGGTCGGTAAGAAGACCCTGGGTTGAGTCCTCACTCTTATATGTACTTTGCCCAGGTTGTGAAGGAGTTTCTCTTGAACAATGACACATATACTGTCACATAGATCCACTTTGTATTGGTCGTGGCTATGTCTTGTCATCTCGTAGATCCACTGTGTATTCTTCGTGGCTACGATCAATTCAGGTCATGGGATTATAGATCCACAATGTATCTTCAGTGGCTATACCATTTTGTCAGTATAATTATGGATGCGCAGTGTGTTTTATGGCGGCCATATCTTGCAAGTCTTTATCACCCAAGCATAGGTATGTCTGCCTTGGGTTTGAAACATGTCATAATATTTGTTGGATGTTTGTGTGCAACTTATATCAAGTTCTCTGCGTCTACACCCTTGCTTTAAATATTTGTAAAGTGTTTCGGCCATTGTTCTCTCTTCTGACCTCACACTTTAGGGGGCATTCTGTTATACATGAAATTTGCACACCTAGGCACCTCGCCTTAAGTTTCATAAAGTGTTGTATAAGTGTCGCATACACCTTGACACCATGGAATAACCTATGTCACAATCCCTAGTTAATGTGGAGGAGGGATATATTACATGAAGGCAAAAATACTAAGTACACATGAATTATTATTAATATTCATGAAAAGAAATTGAGTAAGTGAGAAAATCAAGTGCACATGAATTATTATTAATATTCATGAAAAAGAAAGTAATTAAGTGTGAGGATCCACCTCACATTTGGTTTCCTATTTTTTAGGGAAGGTGGAGGATCTCATGGATGGTTGAAATATTTCCTCCTTAAAATCCTTGAGAGATATTTCCTCCCCAAAATCCTTAAGAGATATTTTCTCCCTAAATATCTTAGAGATCCCTTTCTTAGTGGATCTGATGAGAAATTATCTCCATGGTAGTTAAGTCTCCAAATCTTATATAATGAGAGATTTCCATGGAGAAAAGGGGCAAGGGAGATTGAGAATTATACCAAACTTATGATCTCATGAGTGGTATGTCATTTGGAGCATCAACATTATGCGTGTGGACTGTTTAAGCAAGGGTTTGGACAAGGGGAACTTGATGAAGCTGTTGCACTTACATTTATGGTTGTAAGTTTTCTTGATTGTTGTTCTCATTAATATAATATGCTTGGCCCGTTTCTTTCAAATCTGTGTTTGATCTCACATGAATTTGTCTCTAATAGATAGATCTATTTCGAACTAATCTCAGTAGAGTAGGAAGTGGTTTGTACTTTTGTTTGTCTACAGAGCTTAACGAGGAGTTCAAGATTGGAGCTCAACTCGGACCGTGCAGGGACAAACACCGGTAAAAGGTACTTATTTTCTCCTTCCTCCTCACACATTAGTTTATCTAGATCTAAAAGGAAGTCAGTGTCCACGATAAGCATCTTCTGTCTTAAGAGTTAAGAGTCTAGCTCTCAAGAGGAGATCTACCTGTCTGTAGAGAGATTTTCCTTCAACAACATCTTGAAGGGGGGATCCCTATCTTGGGTCAATCTCTGGAATATTCTTTTGTAGCACCATCTTCCTAACATGAAGAAGTTCCCACCAATCATAAGAACCTTAAGTTCATTTGGATGATGTGATCAAGAGGATAGAAAAGCTAAGGCTTGATGAGAACTCAACACCATCTCAATCAACTAAGAAACCTGGACCCTCTCAGTAAGGTCCACCAAAATGGCTCACAAAAACACTTGAAAGTGTTCATCTTGATGAGGTCAGAAAGATAGGACCCAGAATGTCCTCAAGACAAGATGGAGGTGATTCACACTCAAGTGTTGTAGATGACATGGATGTTTCATATGATTGTGAGTTGAATTTATCTACTAACCTTGAACCAAATTCCTTTGAAGAAACCACTTCCCATGATGAATGGAAATAAGCCATGCAAAAGGAATATGATGCTCTCATCAAGAATGGGACATGGAAGTTGGTGGATCTTCCATTTGGAACCGAACCAATCAACTGCAAGTGGGTATTCAAGAACAAATACAAATTAGATGGCTCACTTGACAAGCACAAAGCAAGGCTCGTGGAAAAAAGTATCTGGACATAAAAAAGGTGTTGATTATGAGGAGACTTTTACCCCGATAGAAAACTGGGCTACCATCTGTACTCTATTTTCATGATAGCACAAAATGGATGTAAAATTCATCAAATGGATGTGAATATTTCTTTCTTGAATGGAGACTTGAAAGAGAATGTTTCCATGTCTCAGCCATAAAACTTTGTTGTGAAGGGACAAGAACACAAGGTATGAAAACTCATCAAATCCTTATATGGCCTGAAACAAGCACCGTGAGCATGGTATGAAAAGTTAACTGAGCATCTTTTGAAATTGAATTTCAAGCATTTCAATCTTGACGATGCAACTTTGTTTGTCAATAAAGTTGGCAAAATTGTTGTATATCTTGTAGTATATGTAGATAATCTGTTGATAACTGGGAACAATGAAAACTACATTGCATCCATAAATAAAGAGTTGAAGAAAGGCTTCAAGATGACAGATTGAGACATCTTCACTACTATTTGGGCATTGAGGTGATTCAAAATCCAAATTACATATTCATCTCCCTGAAGAAATACATTGGAGAAATGTTGAACAAGTTTGGCATGGTTGAGTATAATCATGTTTCCGCTCCAATGGAACAAAATTTGAAGCTCACATCAAAGGAAGGGAATGAATTTGAGGATGCAACCAAGTACAAACAATTTGTGGAGAGTCTTATCTATCTTACTACCACCAAACTAGACATTTCGTTTGTTGTTGGGATTCTTTTGGACGAGTTCATGCAAAATCCTTGTGAAGGACATTGGTCTGCTGCAAAAAGAGTTATAAAATACTTGAAGGGCAACCAATATTTTGGACTCGGGTATTCTAAGGTGGATGACTTCAACCTGATTGGATATTTTGATTCAGATTTTGTTGGGGGTAAGGAAAATGGAGTGTCAACTTTAGGATATCTCATGAGTCTTGGATCAACAGTTGTCTCTGGGGGATCATGCAAACGGTCAGTTCCAACATATTCTACAACATAGGCAGAATATGTGGAAGTTGCAGAAGAAATGGAAGAGATTGTGTGGCTCGGGAAAATACTTGAAGATTTGCAGGAGAAACATGTGAATTCTACTCCTCTTCTAGTTGACAATACTTCCGCAATCAAGTTGACCAAGAATCCTAGATTACATGATTGAACAAAGCACATCAACACAAAGTATCACTTGATTTGATATCATGTAGAGGCCAAGACTATTCACTTGAGACATTATTCCACAAATGAGAAAATTGCGAACATCTTCACCAAAGCACTTGGAAGAGAAAAAATTGAAAAGTTCATAATGATGCTTGGATTCACAACCACCCCTTCAGATTAAAGGGGGGGATATTGACACGTAATCCTTGGGATTGTGTTACTTGTAACATTAATTGTAAACATGAAGAGTTGTAGGTGATAGGAAGAGTCACCCATTAGGGAAGACCAACAATCATTTTTTGTATATTTATTGAGCTTCAAGCTAATGCAATAACACAGGTGTGGAGTTACGAGTTCTACCAATACCTAGCCTAAAAGAATGGATTATGGATGTGGATTTCTTTTGAAACAAACTGCAGGACATCGAGTTCTCTTGCATTAGCTCGTCCTTGACAAAAGCCTCACTCTACGAGAAAAATGAGGAAGCAACATGTATGAGGATGGACTCTATGATTGGAGAATCATAACATCGTATCAACTGCAATTGCCAGTGGTTGTAAAGCCCCAATATATTGAAAATGGTAGAATTTTTTATTTAAAATAATTTTATATCTCACATTTTTATGCAAAATCACATAAAAATAAAAAAATATAGCAATCTAGGCTTGAACGACATGGATTTGTATAATTAACTGGGCCTTTCTTAGTGTTTTCTCCCATTATATAATGACCCTCTGATTGGAATCAATTGATATCTAACATCGGGACATGCCTAGAAACTTTCAAAAATGCACCCAAAATCTCAAGTCATCCACTCTAATTATGATCGACAATTGAAATTCTATATCAGGGCTTTCTTGGAAACAATTGAGCCGTTTGATCTATTTTGTTAGTGATGTTTATCTACAAATTTGGAGAGCATAAAGACCAGTCACTTTTCCAACTCTCGTTCTATTTTATTGTTCGCTTTTGTTTTTTTTATAATCCAAATCTTCTCTTCAATTAATAATGAAAAGTATATGGAGCAAGGTAGTTTTAAACCATTAGAGAGCGATGGTGGGTAGAGAGGGTTAGAGGATAGGTTTTCACTATGTAGGGTTTCATGTGTAAGCGAGGACCGGAGGTGAAGTTTTAGAAATGGCAGTGCAGATGTTAGGGGTGAAAGAAAAGGCAAGGTCCTCAGAGTTGTCGATGGGTCAGGGACAAGATGTGACTCTGACCTTCAAGGACGCGATACTAGGTAGGTCGGAAAAGCGGATGGAAGACAATGAAATGGGGTGTGTAGGCAAGGGTACATTCACGCGGTAGGATCCCATTAGGGAGAACCAAGGAACAAGTAGAGTGGAAAGAAGAAAAGTGAATGGTTGACATGCTCAAATGACAAAAAATCCAAGGTATGAGGTCACTTCTCCTAATATAGGAAACTATATTTAGTATATGAAATATCATGCTCTAATAGGAAAGTTTATGGGGATTTGGCCATTGGAGAAGGCTCTTATGGTATGGGTGAAATCATGTTGGAAAGTGAAATGATAGGTATATCTAAAACTAGGTTCCAAGGGTTTTTCACAACAATTTTCTCTAACCCTCAGGATAAAGATCGAGTCTTTGTGGAAGGTTCATATTTCTTTAATTCAACAGGTCTCCATCTCAGATATTGGACTGAAATATTTTTTCCAGAAAAAGAGGATTTCATAATGGTCCTAGTATGGATAAGGATGTACTCATTAGCACAAGAATTTTGGGAAATGGAGACACTGAAAGGTATAGGGAACACCCTAGGGGGCTTTATTAAAATCTCAAAGGTAACGAAAAAGGAAAGATACGCATCATATGCAAGGATTTGTGTATACATGAATGTCGCAGGTGCTCTCTTGGATTTTGTAACAATATCATATCAGAACAATGAGTGGATCCATACTTTGGATTATAAACATATTCCCTTCAGATGTAGGAAATTTCATATACATGGCCATCTATTCAAAGACTGCCCCTTAAACGCCAAATCTGAAGTAAGAAAAACTCAAGAAGGAACATATGCAAAAGGGCTTTCTAAGATCCAAGGGAAATGCAAGGCTGGGAGACGACCAAATAAACCAACTGCAAATGAAGGGGACAATAACAAAAATCGATTCAAATCACTGAAGGAGGGAACTGACCAGGAACCCATTGAGGATGCACAAAAAGAGGTAGAACCAAAAAATACAGAAACACCACCAAAAGATGACATGGAAAAGTATAGGAAGCCATATCTAAATATGTAGACAAGGGGGGTGAGAAAAGGTGAATTAGAGATGAAAGACTCAGAGGATTTGGACAAAGCAAGAGAAGAGAACAATTATGAAGAGACAACCCATGAGATGGATCTAGAGAAGGTGGAATTAGACATGCAAATTCTGAGGGAGGTACATGGAGAAACAATAAGTTAATGACATGACAACAAGCCAACTAAGAAAACTACAAAGTGAAATACATAGGAACATAAGTAAATAGGTTACATCGAGGATCTTGGATGCAACGTCAGGAAGTATGGGTATTAAGACAAATCCCCTGAAAATACTCAAAAAAATCCTTACCGAGGAAAATAAGAGGGGATGAAAATCGTACAAGCAGATAATTGAGGAAATAGGAGCACACCTAGTGGACTCAGGACAAATGCTAGGACTTTCAGAAAGATATTTCGAACCCCAACCGAAGTGATAATATGAAGATAATGTCATAGAATGTGAGAGAACTAAATGCCCTATCAAAACGTAGAATGTTAAAAAAAGGATTACACAGGAGCGACAAAAGTAGTAATGATTCAAGAAACAAAATGTGATAAGGTTATTATGAAGAAAAATGCACATAAAGTCTAGAAAGGTTGTGAGGTAGAAGTGGTTGAAGCGGAAGGAGCATCAGGTGGGATGGCCATTACGTGGGATCCCGCGAAATGGAACTTGGAACTGCACTTTAATATCCTAAGGACTATGATAATACAATTCATAGAGATAGGCACCCAATATCAAGGGTACTTATCTAATGTGTATGTCCCATTATCTCCATATCTAAAGAGGGGATTCTTGGAATCTCTAAACTATTTGGGGACTTTGTTTCATGCTCAGTAGTGGATAATCGAAGGAGACTTCAATATGATCACTTCTCTACTGGAGAAAAAGGGAGGAAACAAAAGACTTGATGGAGAGAACGAAGCCTTTAGAGACTGGATTGAGAACTACAGGTTATTGACATCCCAACCAACAATGGCTTGTTCACTTAGAACAACATAAGAAGGTCAAAAAATCAAATTGCAGTTCACCTAGATAGATTTCTGGTCGTTGAGATATTAAGGACAAACAAGATTTAACGACTGATGTTCCCCCTCACTATGGATCTGATAATTGGTCGATCCTTCTATCTTGGGAAGGAAAACTGGCTCCTAAGCCAAAGCCCTTCTGTTTCGAGAAATTATCGATGGAGCACTCATATTTTATGCCAAATATAGAAAAATGGTGGAATGAAAAAACAAATCTTTATGGCACCAAGATGTACCAATTTCAGCAAAGACTTAAGAATGTCAAGTTTAAAATCAAAATTTGGAACAAGGAGCTCTTTGACAACATATTTGAGGAAAATAGAAGATTGGAAACAAAGATGACAATTGCAGGGGAACAAATAGATAAGGAAAGGAACAAGGAAGAGATCCTATGGAAATAGAAATCGAGAGTAAGATGGTTAAGGGAAGGGGATAAAAATACTAAGTCTTTGCATAACTCTATGTTGCAAAGAAGGAACCAAAATAAGATTGTAGGTCTGACAACAACATCGGGAGAAAAACTGGAAACAAATGAGGATATAAAGAGAGAATTGGTATCCCACTTCCAACAGTTGCTTGCAGAACCTACAGAGCAAAAAGATGAGGGAATCCAAAAAATTATGGGATGTATACCAAAGAAGGTAACACCAAAATAGAACTAGAACCTCATGAGCCCGATAACTCTGGAGGAAGTAGAAAGGACGGTGAAGGAGATGGCCCTAAGAAAATCTCTAGGACCTGATGGGTTTACCACAGATTTTTTCCAAGCCCGCTAGAACATAATTGGGAAGGATATCTGGGAGGTAGTGGAAGGATCTCGGTCATCCAAATCCATTCTCCAAGCATTCAATGCCATTCTCATAACATTGATACCCAAAGAGAAACAAGCCAATACCATAGATAAGTTCAAACCTATCTCCCTCTATAATGTGATTTATAAGATAATATATGTAATATCCCAAGGCCGAGCCCCGGTTGTAATTATGAATTGTAACATGTTTTGTAGGTTGATGAACCAAGTGTTATAAGCTAGGAGGCTTATGTGCTTATTAGGCTGGAGAGCCTAGATGTTAAAGGCTAGGAGCCTGTTTTGTACATGTAAGTATTCATGATTATTAATATAACAACATCGCTGCGTGTAGATCGACCACAAAGAAAGAGTATGGGGGACTAAACTCCACTAGGCTAGGTAAGGGAAGGGGGGTTGAGAGGCTGGAAAGAGGGGCTAAGCGCAAGAGCTTAAGTCCAATAGAACAATATATTATTATTCTAAATGTTGTAAAGAGGATATTAATTTATCCTAAGTTCCCTTAGGGAGAGGAGCAAGTTCCAAGTGGAGAGTAATGCGCTTCATGAGCACCATGTGTCAGCCCAGGCACATGCAAATATAAGTGGGAATTCTTACTATTTTTGGAATCTTTTGCCATTTTCTCACCAACGCACCCAGAAAGCATGAGGTAACCCTTGAACGCCATTGTTGAATTCCAACCACATGAACCTCTGCAACAAGCTCGAATTGATACCCTTGTTGCACCTATACCCTGTGGGTTGTCTGCCTATTATTCCATCATTACCGTTCCCACGTCCAGTTTCTATTGTTGCCATCACCATGCTCGTGTGTTGAGGAGCGGGAATGAAGAAGCAGGTTGTCAGGCCCGTGGATAGGAGAGGCAGGTTGTCAGGCCTATGAACAACTCTCCCCAGGTGAGAGAGTGTGGATAGAAGAAGCAGGTTTCCAGGCATGTGAGAAACTCTCTCTAGGTGAGAGAGTGTGCCGAGGAAGTGAGTTCTCCTGGAGGGAGTCTACTAGCAGCTACAGAGTTCCGAGAATTCCTGATCCGACCTGTTGTTGAAGCCCCAGAAAGGGAGGTGAAGTAGCCGATGGACTGTGGGATAGTGAATATGTATACTCCTAGGGTGGGACAGGCATGTGGGGAATGAGAGTCCGTGAGTTGTGGGCGTAAGTGGATCCTTGGAGGAAATCCTTCCTGTGGTACTGTGCAACTTTCTGTTGTCCCTTCCTAGCCTAGGAATCCCTTGCCCGATGGAGTTTAGTCCCAACACGGGGGTGACCCACTACTGAGAGTGATGAGCAGCGTGGTCTAAGGTTGGGAGGTTCATGGAAGGTTTGCACGCAGTTGGTGTACTTCAATTAAGAGATAAGTATATGTTTTGTGCTTAATGGTTAAATGATGTATTTAAGTGTATGTCTGTGATTCTTGTAATAATATCACATGTTTCACTGCATGCATGTTTCCATATTATCTCTTTCATTTCTTGTTAAGTTTATATGTGCATATTTCCACAAAAGAGCTTTGTCTGAGGTAGCGTGCCCCGACCTGCTGGTAGTTCGGTCCGGGACGTTACAAATTGGTATCAGAGAAAAATGATGTTTACTCAGTGACGATGCCTGGCTTGTTGGTGGCTGGGGATGTTACAATATCTAAATTGATAGCTAATAGACTCAAACCTCTCCTAAAGTTCATCATTTCTCAGGAGCAAGGGGGCCTAGTGGAAGGTTGCTAAATTCTGGATGGTATAATTGTATCCAATGAAACTATCCATCCGCTACAAACATCCAAGAAGCTTGGAATGCTAATAAAACTGGACATGTCCAAAGCATATGATCAAATAAGTTGGCATTTTCTGCAGAAAATGTTGGAGGCCTTCGGATTTGATGAGGACTAGATGCAATGGATCAAATGCTTGACCTCCTCGGCTTTCTTTTCCATCTTGATTAATGGATCACCTTCCAATACTTTCAACCCATCCAGGGGGCTTAGACAAGGAGATCCATTGTCCCCCTACTGGTATATAATTTTGGTTGAGGGGTTGGGGAGGTTCATTCAAAAGGCTCTGTCATTAGGGAAGCTTAAAGATTTGAGAAGCCAACCCAATTCTAAGCCAATTACTCACCTCCAATTCGTAGATGAAAATCACCTCATGGGACTCCCCACGACTAGGGAACCAAAAGCAATAAAAAAGACCGCTAGAAATTTACAAAGAGGTGCCAGAAACCTAGATAAACTTAACAAAATCTCAAATTTATTTTTTTAACACACCTATGGTAGTTCAAAGAAATATTTCTCCCATTCTGGAATTCCAATGAGCGTCTCTCCCTTCAAAATATCTAGGAGCCTTGCTCTTGGATAAATCTATTCAAAATGTATCATGGATAGAGCTGCTAGCAAAGTTAGAATCCAAACTTACCAATTGGACACACTGCTTCCTTACCCTCCCGGGGTGGATCCCATTGATTAAATAAATACTGAGCTTGATGCCCCTCTATGTTTTTTTGGTCTTGGTAGCTCCCAAAGGTGTCTTAAAAAATATTTGAAATATTCAACGAGATTTTCTCTGAGGGGGAGTGGCAAAAGAAAAAAAGTGGGATCTGATTGCATGGGACAAAATGTGCAGACCTAAATCTTGTGGAGGGGTGGGTATCAGAGATCCTCAGGTTATTGGACAAGCCTTAGAAACAAAATTTCATGGAGATGGTTAAAGATCCCAGAAGCCCAATGGGCCAAATTATGGAAGACAAAGTATGCCCCCAACATCCCTAAAAAAGAGTTAATCTGGATGGAGGGAGATAGACCAGGATCACTCATCTGGCACAATGCGTGGAACAATAGAGGGATCGTCCAAAAAGAGAGTTTTTCGGAGGTTCATAATGGCCAATATGCATTATTTTGGGAATATGTGTGGGAAGAATTGCCCACCCTAGGAGGGAAAGACTATGTATTACAGGTTAATCACTCCATGCTAAGGTCACGATGGACCCACTTGCATAACTATTAGAATGAGGGTGGGGAGGAAGGCAAGGGATATGAGAGAATCTAGGAAAATCTAGAGGAATGGCCTATCAATTGGAATGAAGAAACAAGAAAGGGGATGGAGGAGGAGATGCAACTGCAGAAAATTAGAGCAAGAGAAGAACCCAATATTTTGCGATGGGGAAACAAAAGGGAAGGAAATTTTAGGGTCCAGAAAGCTTATTTGTTGGCTGCATGATTGATAGAGGAAAATCGGAGGAAGGACTGATAACGTGTTTGGAAACCTAAACTATGGACAAAAATTTCAACTTTCTTATGGCTTATCCTATGACGAAAAGTTCTAACTTGGGACAAACTAATTAGGAGAGGATTTGAAGGCCCTTCCATTTGTATGATGTGTTTGCACGTTGAGGAAAATTTAAATCATATTCTCTGTGACTGTAGGGAAGGGGCGATATGATGGGACAAAGGACTAGAACTCTTCCAATGCTCTGACTAAGTCCAAAATGATATCATCAAAACAATTGTTGATTGGTCCCCAAAGTCTTTATCCAATCATATTCTAAATAGAGTATGGTCGATATTCCCAAACCTATTGATGTGGAACTTGTGGAAGGAACGAAACAAAAGGATCTTCAAGCAACAATAGCTCCCAATGGAACACGTATGGAAAACTTTACATGCTAACATCTGGGAATCCATTGCTTCATGCATATGGATAGAGGAAGATGGAGTATTGAATGAAGAAGAGGCGATAATTTTTAGAAATTGGAGTCTTGGCTAGTGTTATCACCAGGCAACCAAAGTCACTAGCCAGAACATGAGCCAAATCAAACAAAAATGGGATCCACCATCGAAAGGCTCAATTAAATTGAACTTCGATGGGGCCTCTAAGTTTAATCATGGCCCCTTCGAGGCAGGGGGGTCTTTCAAAACACATAAGGAAAAATCACCTCCTTGTTCGCTTGCAAGTTGGGGTTCAACACCAATAACGGGGCAGAATTAGAAGGACTATTAATAGGACTATCCATAGCAGAGAATTGGGGATATAGGTCACTCATAGTGGAAGGAGATTCACTACTGCTAATCTTAGTGCTCAAAAATATGATAAATGGATCCAACCCAAAGAAAATCTCTAAGAACGAGAGATTATCATTCGGGCTGTCATAAATAGCCAGAATAATACCAACCATTCCAGTGATCATTCCAGGGCATGCAAAGAGAAGCACGAACATCGTGGTAGTTTATTTGGCCAACGTAGGGATTACTTAGCCAAATCAACATACTTTTTGGAAAGGGGGAGACCCCATCCTAATGGAAATCTGGCAAGAGGCCACATAGCTCAGTGACAAGGATGTCCGTCCCCTAGATGGGGTGCCAAACATCGAGAACAAGATGGGGTAAAGGACAACCACCTGGAGGCTCGAAACGACATGGCAGATAGATGGTGAGATAGCTTAGACAAGTGGCCATTAGATACACACGTCGAGTTCTCTGGGTGGTCATCATATACAAGTGCTAGTTAGTCGAAAAGAGGGACACGATGATGATAGGACCCACATAGAGGACACCAATCTTGAAGCATGATGCAACGATGAGGACAAATGGTTAATCAACTTAGATAGATGGTTCATAAGTTAGTTAAGGGAGCAATACGATGGGGATCTGAAGGTGGTGGTCATCAATGAGAGAGGTGGTTCATACAAACTCAATCATCATGGGACCAAAGCGCCATGAATATAAGGTATGTGCGACATCATGGGAGTACACAAAACTTAGTGGAAGTCGGCGAGAACTCTCCATAAGCCATTATGGAAAGGACGTCGGGTGATGTGAAAGGAATTAGCTATGCAAGGAGTTGGTGGAATGGGTCGATGTTGTTTAAGTTAATAGAAGTGGAACGCTTCAGCCGAAGGCTTATCATAAAAATTCAAGCAAAGCTTTGCAACGATAGTGAACATAGGTTTCATAGGTGGGAGTTGCTTTTCTAGACCTAAGGAAATGAACCTTGGGGAGAGTCCAAGATCTAGAGTAGGTTGAATTCAGAGTGGGCAGTAAGGTGATTTTGGAGAAGGCAAATAAGTAAGGGTTTGTGGAGAGGTCTAGTAGCTAGGCTCAGATGAAAGGGCCACTTGAAGGACGCAAGAAGACTGCTAGGAACAAACAACCAACTGGGGTTGTAGGATGGCTAGGTGAGGAGCGAGAGGCGACCGTCAGAGGGAAAAGAAAGCAAATACTTCCTCATCCCAAGGACCGATGAATCAAACTAGAGAAGCCAGAGCGACATGCATGGCAGACTCCAGGTTTAAGTACCTCTATACAGATGCAAAGAAGAAGGCAACAACGAAAATTGAGGAGGATGTGAAAATTGTAACAACCCTAGTTGAATATATGCTTAGGGATTATTAAGTAACAAAAATTAATTAGGTAATTAATTGTCCTAACATGGTTTTTATTAAACAAAGATTGGCATAATAATATTAATTAAATATTAATTAATTAATTAATTGTTATAATTTTGATTGATTAATTAATTACCTATCACATTCAATGACATGGGTAATAAATTTAAGAGGGTTAATAATTTTAATTTGTTTAATTAAATGATTTACGTATATAAGGATAAGAAACATTAAATAATAGGATAAGACATTAACTAAGAGGATAAGATAATGAATGTAGGGATAAGGAAATGAATGAGGAGGAAAGGGTCGGTGAAGGGGGGATATGACGGGAGGAGTCTTACGGGAAGGGGAGGATTATTTTGGTAGGAGGAAGAATTATTGGAAGGGGGAAAGACTGTATGTCTGAGGTGATTTTTTTTTTGGTGTGGGGAGTTTGTTTTATGGGTTTTTGGTGAACCAGAAGCAGGGGGCACCGATTTGCTGGGGGTTTTGGGCACGGGGGCCAGGATATCCTTACGGTATCCTGGAGCTAGGAAGCCGGACAGGCTGCTCCTAGTTGGTAGGGAGGAAACATGGTTTGGGCAGAGTTGGTCAGTGCATCAGGCAGCAGTAAAGTAGCAGGCTAGACAACCAGGTCAACGGAGAAATTAACATCAGGAAGAGGTAATTAAATTTTATTATGTTAAGTTATTTTCCATGCTGTAAATAGATTTGAATTCCAGCAGAATTTTTATGCTTGTAGGATATGAATGAATGATTTACGTATAGAGAAAGGAAATATATGTTAAATTGCATGTAATTTTGTATTTTACGGCCACTACAAAAATCCAAAGGCACAACATCACCGGGGAAGTGATAGTGGAGGAAGTAAAGGCTTGGGCGGATGACCCATTTTACTCCAGGACCCGTGAGACAAAATATTTCAAACTAGCGGAGACATACTGGATTGTCAAGGCAATGGTGGTCCAAGCAGTTGAAAAAACTAGGAAAGAAAATGAGGCTACCCTTCATGCTGTTAAAATTCTGGAAGGGAAGTTTGAACTTTTCTGCAAGTCCCAGTTTGGCATAAAATTTAGGGTCACTCCAGAAGGGAAAAACTAGGACCAACACTAGACTGCGCTAATGGACTTGAGTTCCTCTGGTTTGAAGGATCATCCTATATCAATTGAAGATGACGAAGAAGCTCGAGTAACAGGAGCATGAGCCAAGCTAGAGAAATTTCAAGAAGAAGCAGAGGGAATCCGGGCTTGAAAATACTACCCAGTTTAAATGCTATAGATATTTCTAGGCTGGTTAGTATGAATAGGTATATAAAAGTCCAAAAATTATTTGATAGATAAACTCTTGACTTTTACATCTATATTATTTGATGACTTTTTAAAGAACAAATTAAACTCTGTAATGAAGAAACATGGGTAACTATTCTCGAGATAAGACACTGGTTTCCATATTGGCAAGCCCTCCTCAAGCTATATGTACTTTTTTATTCTATATATAAATAGAAATATTAAAATAGTTTTTTTTTAACTTAAAAATATATGTTTTCTATTAAACTAATAATAGAAAAGATTCATATGTCTTGAGATCACATATAAAGAACGGATGGAATATTTATATGTTTCTTGAGTTGGTATCTAACATTGAATGCATGGTATAAAGATTATTTGATAATAACATTTATTTTCCACGAAGTGAACATAATATTAATCATCTCCATCATATACCGAAAGCCGCTTAGATAATGCCGCCATGCAAACTTGTTTTACTGTTTATGTATATAGATGAAATGTGTGTTTATGTATATAGATGAAATGTGTGTTATAATGTTGTTCTCATTTTCTAAATTATTTTTAATTGTGAATTGTACATCCTATTAACATAAAGTACAATATCTTTTTCGACTTAATCACCTAAATCAATTACATTGAATTTAGAACTCCTTTTCTCTATAGTACTCATTTGCCCTCGAGTACCTTCATTGTGTTTTTATGCCATTCATTTGGCATGGGTATCTTTATTATGTGGTTCTTTAGTTTCTCAATTCCAAATCATACTAGAGTTAAGTGTCTTTTATCTAGTCTATTCATTTGAATTTGTTTGGATATTTCATACAAATAAAATCACACATGTTGGTTTGCTATTGCTTAAGACAAAAGTAAGCTTAAGGCTTTTCATTAAAGTTGTTATTTGCATTAAGGCAATACATGTGGCATAATCAACATTAATAATCACACATGTTGGTTTGTTGCTTAAGACAAAAGTAAGGTTAAGGCTTTTCATTAAGGTTGTTATTTGCATTAAGGCAATACATGTGGCATAATTAACGTTAATTTTTCATAGCTATGTGTTCACTAAACTTTTGTATTCTTGGTCTAATCTTCATCACTAAACCTTGGTATTCCTGGTTTAATCTCCATTACTAAATGGTCTTTTGTGAATAATGTTTTTTGCTATAATAAGAAAGAGGAGATTCCATAGTAACAAGGGTCCTGAGAAATTATGATCATTGGTTTGATAATAATAACAAAAATACATTGTTCGAAAGTTTGATTATAAAATGGAAGATAATAGGGTTCGATCAAAGATAAGGGTTAGAGTTTCAATCTAGGGTTTGATTTTCCCAGGCAAGGTATTGAGGATGGTAGTCTAGGTAAAACACTTTGTGTTCATGCAGGGTCTCCACCATCAGAATCATCTACACTTTATAACTTAAGAAAAGTGGGTGATCAAGTTGTTGGGTATGATGTAGCAAAACTAACCAGTGCTTTTCCATCGGGCATAGGTGACTAAGTGTGTCAAAAGGCAAAATCATTGGCCGATGGGTTTTGTCATCAAATGGGCTTTGATTTAGACTATTTGTTGGGTCACAAAGCTCTAAATAAGGTTTTTCCCCACAAACTAAGTTTTGCCTTGTCGTCTGGATTCAATCTCTATGAATTAGGTTTGGTTAGTGATTTAGCCAAGGGTGGTTTTGTTCCCTATGATGATAACAATTTCTCAAAGGTGCCTTTGATTTTTGGTAGTTACGAGAGTTCCCTTCCTATACTCCATTGCAGTGAGGATTTTGTGGAAGGTCTATTACTACTGTGGAACTCTTTGGGCATTGTTGAAATTCATGAAGGTACTTTGAAGCAAGTGGTCGAAGAAGGGTAGTCGAGGTATTTTGTGAAGTCTCTGCGACCTTCCAAGGTTCTAGAAGGTTGCATGGGACTTCCCCCAATGGAACGTGAACAAGCGAAGGGGAAAGGGATCATCGTTACTCCAAAGGAGACTTCGACTAGAAAGTGTTGAGTACACAACACACCCTAAAATTTTAAATTTTTGGGTGCCACTTTATCATTTTTTGATTTGGCTACTTTTATATAGTTCAATTAGTGTAGTAGGCATCTTTAATCTTGAGAAAATAATAAAAAAAGTTCTAAGTGCCTGAAACCAATTTTTTGTAAATTAAAATGCTTGTATCAACAAATTCAAACTACTCTTCATCTCGAGAGAATTTTTTTTTAGAGTTCGCCAATATGAAAGAAATCCAAAGGCACGAATCAAAACGTTTTAAAATTTTGCTAATACAAAGTTCAGTTGGGCATCAACGAAAAGTTGTTTGTAAGCACTGAAAGAGAGGTAATTGTTCAAACTTCACTTATACAAAGAATATTTCACATGCCAAGAGAAAATATGAAAGCATCAATAAAAAGTTGGAATTTTTTTTATGAATGTTGATGGGAATTTTTGAGTGAGCTGAAAAGTTTTTTGAAAATGCTGATGAAAGATATATTCGGGCGCCAAAGGAAAGTTGTGTTTGTGCATAAGGAGGGAAAATTATTGCGAGCACCAATGAAGAATAGATTATTTCATGTTTCAAGAATTTTTTTTGAATTCATCGATAGAAAGTTTTCTTTAGTCCACCGATACAACTGAACTCACTGATGGTAGAATTTATGAGTTTGCCGATACATTTTGAGATTCCAAGTATTATTTTTTTCATAGCTTAGTGGTCATTAGCCAACTTTCTAAATTTTTTGTAAAGGTAAAAAATGTGTCAAAAGAGCATTTCACTACACTTGCAATTTTTCCCTTATCATCAGGTGTTTCACTATGCAAGGTTTTCGAGGTTTTACTCTATTGCTCATGTGTTTCAACTTTGATATTGTTGTCTTGAGAAATTTGCGAGTGTGAAGTTTTGGAGTGATGGCATAAAAGGTAATTATAAATTTTGGACTAACCATTGAAGGAACAAATCTATTGGTCATTAATTCACTGATTCAATGGCTATGATGTCCAATTGACATTTAATTTTTTGAGATTTGGTAAATCAAATTGAGTTAGAGCTAGATTTTGTCATCATACCATCAAGATTGGGCCTATTGATTATAAAATTTAAACTCAATGGCCGAATTAGACATTATGGATATGAATTCGACCTGAGCACTATGAGGTTCATTCATTGTTGTTTGATTATGCTCTCTATAAGAGGTTTAGTAGGTGAAGTGAGGATATTGTTGCTAGTGTGAGTGATTGTGTACAATAGTTTTGTTGTGTAAGCCATGTTTATGTGCATGGGATAAATTTGCAGGTTAAGGCAAGATGTGTGTTATTTCCGTTGATTTGATTCATCAATTCCTTTGTTCGCTCACACTTGAATGTTGAAATGGTTTTATCCATTTAATATTATAAATTGGGACCAAGCGGATGTTCAAGGAATTATACTTCTATGACACCAACTACAACTTCGTAATCCTTCTCATATTTTTGTTATTTGAAAGAATTGTCATTATCTTTTATTCATTTTGAGAAATTGTTAATGACTGAAATGCTTGGATAAGGAAATGGTTAATCACATATATTATTGTCTTCTTTATTCTTGTTTGAACAAATTTTTGGTGCATGAAATATGCCACCAAGGAGGACTCCTATGGGATCTCTTACCATGTCTCCTAAGGTTAAAACTAAGGAAACATGGAAGGCTTCCCAAAACAATCCTATTGAAATCAAAATCCCGTTAGAAGAATATGTCCCTATAATTCAATTCACCATACTCGAGGAACATTTACCACGACCTATATTGAAGGACACTTAAACAAGCACTGGAACTCCACTTCTCCTCCTAGGATGGAATAATTTATACTTGAAATTCAGGAAGGAGGAATACTCGGATGTAGTACCTCATAGTGACTCCGTGGTTAGAGAAATTGACAACAAAGTTTTTATGAATATAAGGAGATCTCATCTTCATTCTGTTGGAGCAAGAGCACATGTTTTTCCCTACTCAAAAGCTATTGAGTGGATCATAAACCACATTGATTTGAATAATAATATGTTTGTGAATGAAAAGGGTGATTGTGTGGGATCTTTCTTAGCTGAAAACTTAGAGAAGTATTATAGATTTCCAAAACCTGAACTTCTTTTAGTTACCCCTTTTGCAAATGACTTTTATGACAAGCATGATGTGGGAAAGATTTTAGCAAATTGGTGGAAGAAATATAAGAGGTTTTTCAATAAAACAAATGGTTGGTATCCTACTGCAAGCTTGAGAGAACCATACATGTACCTAATGGTATCAATATGCCAATTGTATGAAGAAAAGGATTGTTAATGATTTTTAGATGTGTGGCTTCCTTTAGCTTATACATTAGCTACAACAGGAGGGTTGTTTAATTGGGCAACCATTTTGTCTAACCAACTTAATGGTACGATTGAAAGGGTTCATATGAACAAAGAAAAGCCTAATGTTGTACCTTCATTTTACATGTCTTCTTACTTATTGGATGTCATATGCACCATAATTTTTTCCTGGTCTTAATCCCAGTTGACACGTTTCAGAGGCACCTATTCATGTTTATTTCCAGATTCTATGGGATAACAAGTATAAGAGATCTTATTCAACAATTAATGACTTTTTCTTGGCAAGATTATATTGCATTATTTTATGTAGAGAGTGCCTCAGGCTAACTTATGCTGATAAGAATCTTATAGGTTGTATTGGCAATTGGTACTCGCAAGAGGAATTAACTTATATAAGGATTTATGGTGCAACTGTAGCACCTCATCTTTTGCCAAAGTATATGCCTGATAGGATTGTAATAAGTGAAATGAAATATTAGATGGTTATCCAAGGGTTTAATGCTTCATTATTGAAGGAATAAAAGAAAAATGTTTTCATCCTATATGTTTTTAGGTTAGGCCATCTTTTCATCAAGGATCCAAAGCATGCAAGGAAGGAAGCAACTAGTCATCTGGAATATAGGTTTCCAGTAGGAAAATATAGAAGACATGATCTTAAAGGCTTAGTTCTAAAGCATGTTAATCAAGTATCATTAACGTGTCCATACACTCATGAGCGATGGAAGGATCAATCATTTTTTGAGGATGTTCATGAATGGGATGAGGTTTTGGAGAGGAAGAAAAATCATCACATGACAATTTTTAAGACTTTATCCATTGATGAACAAACACTGGAGATAAATAGAGGCTTAGTTGTTGAGAGAATTAAAAGAGAAGATGAAGAAGCTAGAAGGTTAAAGGAAATTAGATTAAAGAAAGAGGTTGAACAAAATTCTATTCAATATGAGAAGGCCAGGATACAAAGGGAGAAAGAAGTCCAAAGGAAAATAGAGCAGGAGTTGAGAAGGAAAAAAGAAGAAGAAGTTGTTCAAGAGGAATTGGAAGCAAGGAGGAGGGATACTAAAGTAGAATAATGAAAAAATTATTTAGAGGTGGTTTAGGAGAAACAAAGGCAAGAAGAAGAATACAAACATCATATTTCCAAGGAACAAAAAAGACTTGCTAAAGAGAAGTCTCAACAAGAGTTAGGGGAAAAAAGAAAAGAGGAAGAGATAAGGAAAACACATGACAAAAATTTCTTGCAAGAGGTAACAACAAAGAAATGGGGTGATGAAGGGAGTATAGCAGAATACAAATCTAATTAGAAACATGATCATCAATCCACATTGCCACTAAAGGAAGTCATTGATCTAATGAAGTATGAGGAAGATGCCTCTAAATAATATGATAAAGACAAGGAAGGTGCTTCTAAATTGGGCGATTAGGTTGAGAATATCACTCTTCAAGCGACTAATCAAACTAAGAAGCCTTAAGAGATGCAAACAATTCACATGATAAGGTTGAAAATATCACTCTTCAAGAAACTGATCAAACCAAGAAGCTTTAAGAGATGCAAACAATTCACAAAGGTAAGGAACCCGAATTAAAATAATTTCACACACTAGGTAGTCTCAAAAATAGCATATCGTGGGGTGATTGGCCAATTCCATACCCTTTGGAGGAAGTTGCTAGTCTTGAGTCTATTGCTTATAATCACCAAAGGAAAGCCATTGTAAAAATAATGCAGGAGAGAAAGAGAGTGGATTGACAGTGTTGTAATACGAACTACAAAAGAGCCTATGTCAGATACAAATAGAATGAAGCTTAGCGAATTACTCTCTATTGGAGTAGCAATTTCATTGACAAGGCCAAAGCTAGTGAAAGCGAGGTTGAGAACATGAAAAGGGAATTTACATCCCTAAGAAATCAGGTAATTTATTACAAGGGATCTCAAGATACTATGATCAAATTTGTAGAAGTTTTTCTAGAGGAAGATATGAACCACGAGTAGATAAAAATGGATTTCATAACCAAAATAACAAAACTACAAGAAGAGACTCTATAGTTATCAATAGTACATAGAGAGATCTTGAGATGTAATGAAAAACAACATAAAATGTAGTATCAATTTGAGTACATTAAATAAATTCAAAAGGCATGTGGTGAAGAAGACCATGTCATTAGGATTTTGACAGAGGATGGAATAACCATAATGCAAAGATCCATGCAATATTAGGTAGAATTGGCTATAGTGTCATAGAATCAAGTCAATGACGAATTCCCAATATCGACTAGCCTAAAGGATTTTGGCCAACTTGAAGGATTTCGGTCAATAGGTGAAGTATTATCATAGTTCAAACAAATTGCAGACAAACGTGAGGCTGATATCATAGGGATAACTCCAGTAGAGCATAGTCACATGCAAAAGTATCTTTTCGATGAAGTTAAAACTTCTACTAGAGTGGAGTTAATGATTCCTAGATTATAAAAGTACATTAAACATTTCAGGCACGAGTAAGGAAGTTTGATTAATTTACCCATGGATTAGCATACATTCCCACATCTACGTTTATGTGAAGGATTATTTGAGTAGTGGGCCACATATGATGTTGAACATTCAGACGTTGAATCACCCAATCCACCAGAGTCATAGTGACATGAACGCTTTTTGGCTTTTCTATAATTTTTTTTTTCTTTATACTATTTTTAGAGATAGTTTTACTTACAAATTAGATGGCCGTCCTCTAGGAAAGGGTGTTCTGACTCTAAGGTGATTTGGTAAGGATTGTAGCAACAAACTATTTCAAGGCTTATTTTAGAAACTCCATTTGGAGTCATGACATTTTTGTTTGCTAAAGATATCTTTGCATTCATTCATTATCGTGGATTATTCCATTGTTGGTCAAATGTCATAGTTGTCTAGTAAGAATTTCAATACTATTGAGTTATCTTATACGGTTGAATGAATTACTATGTATTTTCAGTAAAGGGTATTTACTTTCATAATTAAATTCTATTTTATGTTATTTTGTATATGAGATGCCATGGAATTAATTATGGGTGTTTTACTATTATAATTTTCATCTCTTTCAACTTTTATTAGTTTTATTTCATGAATGTTATAACGTGGCAATGAGTTCTTCAATGAATTAATTCTAAGAGAGTCAAAAGCCTTAGATAATTTCATTAACTACTTTCATAGGTTATCCTATAGAAAAAATTTCTTCAATATCTTTATATTAGTTGTTTATTTTTGCATTAATCACATAAATAAGAAAGACATAAAAATAACGGAAAATAACTTTTAAATCCCATCAAATGGTTACCAAACCATTAACTTGGAGGATTATTCCATGCCAAATAGGGAGGATTCTAATTGGGCCTCGTCCTTGGGTTTAATCCCTATTGTTGAGAGTTAAAAATCCACCCCCCTCGATAGAATTGGTGCTAGAAGGAGGGCATGTGTATGGCAAGCCATACCCATTTTACAAGAATATTCCAAATCATGAAGCTCAAACTTTTGAAAATCCCGCATCTCAAAATTTGAAAAATCTTGGACCTGATGCTCAGTCAATCCCGTATGTAGTATCACACAAGGAAGTGAATGCTTTATGATTATCATGCGAGCTTATGCAAGAAAAATCGATGCTTTTCCTGTAACACCTTTACTTCCCCATAAAAGAAATACTTCTTGAGAAGCTACAGGTATTAAAGGTCACGCTTTAGTTCATACAGTGGAAGTTTTAGTGGAATTGGCACTACAATAAATCACTCAACCATTTGGCTTGATTGATCCAACACTGATCAACCTTACTACTTCCCCATTAGCGAGTGACCATTTAGATAGACAATCAAGTTCTAATTCTGATCCAGATCACTCAAAAAGTTCAGACTCAAATTCTTATCACTCAAATATGGCTCACGACTAGAATCACCCTTGGTTATCTCGAGATGTTTTATCTCTGCCTGGTTAGCTCCATAACCTACCCAAGCATCCAAAAAGATTACTTCCTAAATATGATTCTAAAGTAGGTGGCCTTCCTCAAGATCACATTAAGAAATTTATTTTAGCCATCATATTAATGAATGTACAAAATGAGGATGTGGTATCTAGGATTTTCCCTTACACTTTTGAAAATACAACATATATTTGGTATTTCAATGTGCCAGTAATATCAATTACAAATTGGACTGAGTTTCAAAAGGCTTTCATTGTTAAATTCAAAGAAGAAACCGCTATCGGTGCATTAATGGCATAATTATTTGGCATAGTCATAGGAAGTAAGGAAAAAATTAAAGATTTCAATCAAAGATTTACTACCATCCTAAATAAGTTTGATGAAGGTACTGCTCCTACGATAGAGCTCTAAATTGAATTATATGGAAATGCTCAACTCACAATAATCACAATGTTTGTTAAAAGAATGGTGAACAATACCTTGATTTTAACTTTTGAGGAAGCTAAGAAGATTGAATTTGAAATGAAAGGATGTAAAGAAACTCATACCACACTGGGAGAAAGAGGTTATGCCACCCAAAAAATGTCTCATATTACCACGGCCTCAACCAAAACAATCCATTGAGACTAAATAAAAGGAGTCTGTTGATATGTAAAGCATGAAACAAATGATCGAATGACTATCTAATGAGATAATAGATATGAAGATAAGTTCAGGGGAAGGGACTTCCAACCATAAACCACATAGACCTTTCTTCAGAAGACCTTTCCCTCCTAAAGCCATTATTCCACCCCCTACAACTCTAAAAATTGACTTAGAAGGAGTAACCATGGATAACAATTGCAATTATCATCAAGCCAATCATTCTGAGAAAACTTTTCCACAACAGATAAATGTAATGAAATTGGTCGACAACAAATTTTTAGATGGTTGTGTACAAGTAGGAGAATTCAATGAACAAGTAGAAGGAGACGTTGAAGAAGAATCACTAGAACCTTATAGTGAGACAACTATGGTATTGTGGGATATGTTCCCTGGTGTGAATATGATTGAAGATGATTGATCCAAAAATGATCTTTAAAGACTTGGTTAAGTTTTAAGCATGTGTTCAATTACCAATTAGGCATTAAGGAAAGAAGAAAAACTTAATGAGAGATTATAGAAGCCATCATAAAGAAATGCAGATGAGAATATAATCACAAAGAACAACAAAGTTGTTAACGGAATTCGACAAGATTGCCTACCTCTCCGGGCCTTTGTCTCAGTGGGTGAGGCTTTCTTATTTCTCTTCAATGCTTCAAAAGTACATCAAAAAAGTGTCAAAAGGATTACATACTGGTATGGCTGTGTTTTGTTCGACCTCAAGAATCCAACACAACTGACGACACTAAAAAAGGTTGAGCGTAGCTCCTGGAATTGGCCTCCAAAGTTCGCTTCCTTAATGGCTTCCCTGCATAAAAATGGCTTCAAGATTCACAAACTCATCATCATTTTGCCAATATGAACATTTTTTTATGCTGCTAAGAACCTATGGTTTATGTAGATTTTGAGTTGGTATCCTCCTCCTAACTTCCTCCCAAGATCTAGCCTCAAATCGGGTTCCAGATCCCCCCAAAATGGCCAAAATCAACATAAAAATCCACAAAATTTATATTATATAGTTTAAAAACCCAAAATTGGAAAAATCTGGGCGCAACCCCCTTTCTCCGGGCCCTTGGGCATATGGAGCGCGCCATATAACTCTGGGCTAGGCGCTGACCCTAGTCCTTAACCCTTGGTCTTCGTTGTGCTGGTCATATGCATGGTCATGTGGCCTATGGCTTAAACTCCCACGCGCCCGAAAACTATTGACCTGACTCCTGGTCACGTGCATGCTCCATGTGGCCTTAACTCCCACGCACCCTAAACCTCTGGTCCATGGCCCCTGGTTGGTCGGGCTATCCCCCGCTGACTGGGGCTTATCGCTAAACTTGAGCCCATAACCACTTTACATATAATTTTGGCCAGTTGTTTAAACAAGCACCATAATAGCCTGGGTGGCTAGCACATTTGGTATAGTCCGTTGGCGGGAGTAGAGGTCGATGGTTCGAAACTCACTGAGTGGAAAACCAATTTTTTGACCTAGCTAACATTGGAAAAATCTGGGGTTCCACGTGGTGCCCTCTGATTGGGTCCCATGTCACCCTATGATTGGCCCATATGGTACAGTCATCACCCATTCAAAAACCTAGTCAACATGCACGGTCAGCTACCATGTGATTGTTGTACAACCACGTGTCAATTCCGTATTGGTCCAACTCAGCCCAAAAATTCCAAAACTGAGTGACATGTGTCACCTCTTGTTGTTGCCACGTGTCCTTACTGACATCATCATGACATCTTGCTGACATCACCTGTCGTACTGCTAACGTCAACAATATGACCAGTTTGACTTTGACCAGTTTGACTTTTTGCCTATTTGGGAAATCGATCATAACGTGATAACTTTCACATACGGTGTCCATTTGTGAAAAAAATTATATTGTTGGAATCAACGCGATGAGCCTGACGCAATGGCATTGGTTTCGTACGATTCTGATAACTCTGATTTTTAGGCCTTCCTGGATCCATTTTGGATCATGCCTCCCCACTAAAACCTTTTGGTCCTCCAAAAGGGTATTAACCAGTCATCAAGTGCGGGATAGGCCACCCCACTTGTCCTTTGTCTTTAAACTCTATCTTATGCACCTATCTCATCATAATCAATTGCAAAACAACCATGACAATTGGCATCATATTGTTAGCCACTTGTACTCTTTCACATCTTACTGAATCCACTACCATCCATGTTGAAAACATTAGCAACGATAACATAAAAAATATGAATGCAAATGAGCTAATATGTTTGACGTGCTTGCATGACATTAGCTTATCTTGAAGCAAAGTATGATTGAACTTCCATTCTACAACCATCTCATGTTCATGCTTAAGATCAATTGCTTTACTTGGCACAATTATAGGTGTGTTGCTTGCATAAGCTACCTTTCTTAATTGTTCCATTGTTTGAAGAGATTGATTTGATTTTATGTGATGAGCATGTACAACATATTCATTGTATTCTTTAGTGATCTAGGTGGATATCGGTGGTCACCCACCTTTTCCAATTGGCTCAAAATAGTTTTTTGGCAATTTTGGTAATTTACTATTTTTAGCAGTTTTTCACTTCTGGAGCCGTTTTGAGGCCCTAAACGATGTTTTTTGGGAAAATAGGGAGAAATATGAGAATTCCTTTGTTATTTCCCCCAAAATTAATCTCCTCAACGATACCTTTCCAACAGGGTATCATACGCCTAAAACGAATATCATATGCAAAAGTTACTACCTCGGGAAGTTGATGTACTAACTTACCCAAACGGGGCCCACATGACTTTTGGCGCTTCATCTCCTAGGGTTAGTTTTTTGGATGTCTAGAGTTTTTGGCATTCCTGTTTGCCTCATTGTAATCTTCTTCTTGCAAATGAGCGCAACCATCACATCTCTTCTCAAAGATAAGGCTTGTTTCCGCCGCATTTTACAATTTCAACTTATTTCCTTATTGAATAGAAAACCAGTTTTACTGTATCTCTGTTATTTTGTGTTAAGCACCTGTTAATAATCTGTAGTCATTTCATTCTGCTCATAAAATTCGGATCAGTGGTATTAGAGTGGTCTGCTCCTTGTCATCTTAATGCATGTCCCCAACGAGGTCGGAGTATAAAGAGTTGGGTATCGAGCTTGTTTCTCTTGAGGACAGAAGCTCTTGCAGGCCCAAGCGACCTCTCATGGCAGAAGAAAAGAAATATGATAGGACAAGAGATCCTTTCAAACTATTGATTAAGGAATCCCTCATGCAACAGAGAAACGAGATGATGGATAGTTTCACGCAAATCCTTCGACGACTACCAACAAGCGACGCATCTTCTTCGAGCGGAGGCACCGCCCCCTTCAAGGTACAAATAAACTTCGATATTCCTATTTTTGAAGGTCAGATAGATGAAGATGTTGTAGACAAGTGGTTGAATCTACTAGAAGGGTATTTTTCTATCCATAACTTTTCAAATAGAGAAAATATTACTTTTGTGCTCCTCAAAGCTGTTCCCCATGTCAAAGATTGGTGGGAAAATTTCTGTGAGCAAAAGGAAACAGAGGAACCCTCATTATTTACAGTCACGACCACCTGGGAATCCTTCAGGGATGCTATTAAGGAACAATACCACCCTATCGTCAGTTATGACAACTTGTATACCAAATGGACCACACTGCGGCAAGAAAGAGACCAAGCAGTGCCAGATTTCACAAATATCTTCCATACCTTGTGCACCAAGCTGGGTATCAAAGATTCAGAGTGACATCTGGTGCTCAAGTATCGCGGTGCTCTGCATAGATAAATCTAGATTGAAGTGGAATTTCTGGACATCTCATCCTTGTGCGCGGCCTACCGATATGCCGTCAAAATCGAGCAGAAGCTCAAGCAAAAGACGCGACAATTTGGGCCTGGGAACTCCTCACAACAAAAGCTAGGAAAGGGCAGCCCAAACCCACAGAACAAAGGACAGAGTAAATATGGACAGTATCAGGACAACCAGTCCAAGCCGCAAACAAAGAAGGACACTGAAAAGACAAAGAAAGATACCGGGAAGTGGTGTGACTTCCATAAGAGCCCTTGGCATAACACTGCTGACTGCCGCTCAAAGCAGTCACTGGTGGCCGAAGTGAAAGCCTTTGAATCAGATGCTGGTTCTGACTTTGAGCCAGAACCAGAAAAGGGAATACAAATCATTGACGCGAAACCTAGTGCCACCGTTGCTACCACCAAGCTCCATCCTTGTGAACTAGACAAGCAAGAAGAAGGAGAGCGCCTCTTCCATTCACAAATGTGGGTAAAAGGCACCTCGCTACACTTCATCGTTGATAGTAGTAGGCAGAAGAACCTCATCTCAACAGAGGTCATCAAGCGACTGGCCCTGCCGACAATGCTGCACCCACAAACCTACACCATTGGATGGCTTCGCCAAAGAAGCGATCTCCGTGTCAGCCAACAGTGCCAACTATCGTACGACATCAAGCCCTTCAAAGATGAGGTATTGTGTCATGTTGCTCCTCTCAAAGTTTGTGATGTTCTTTTGGGCCAACCTTATTTATGGAAATGTCATGTTGTATATGAGTCTAGGTCTCGTAGTGTTATTATTACTTTGAACAAGAAATTGTACAAGATACACGAAGCAATTCCACCTAGTGCCATTTCCTTGATCTCTGCTAAGCAATGCATGAAGGTCATCTCTCAGACAGGGAAGTTTGTCTTCTTTGTGATTCTCTCTAAGAGTAAGTGAAAGATCACAGCCACATCCAGGGTCTATGTGGCCAACCTCTCCACACAACAGAAGAAATTATATAAAGTCGTGGAAGAATACTCAGATATCTTCTCCTCACCTACCAGGGTACCTCTGCACTACCAAGTCAAGCACCCGATCGATTTGACCCCCGACGCACCGCTGCCCAATGGGCAAGTCTATCACCGCTCTCTGTTAGAGAATGAGGAGATCAAGCGATAGATCTAAGAACTGCTCCACAAGGGGCACATCCATCCCAACTCATCATGTTGCGGGAGCCCAATCGTGCTGGTACAGAAGAAAGATGGAACCTGGTGACTCTGCATTGATTACCGAGCTCTGAATAAAATCACAGTCAGCAACCGGTACCCAATTCTTGAATTGACGACCTCCTTGATCAACTCACGGGGGCCAAATAATTCAATAAGATTGATCTGAAGTTTGGCTACCACCAGGTTCCGATAGAACAAACAGATGTATGGAAGACCACCTTCAAGTCAAATGAAGGCCTTTTTGAATGGTTGGTCATGCCCTTTGGTTTGACAAATGCTCCAACCACTTTCATGAGGATGATGGATGATATATTGTGACCATTCACCAATAATTTTGTAGTGGTGTATCTGGATGACATTCTCATTTACAACAAGACTTGGGTCGAACACTTGCATCATATTCAGTAGGTTCTACACACCCTGCAGCAACACAAGCTATACGCCAACTTGGAAAAATGCTCTTTCGGCATGGACAGGGTCCATTAACTAGGCTACATCGTTGATCAACATGGCATACATGTGAATTGAACCAAGATCCAAGTCATCCATGACTGGCCAACCCCAACCACACTCACTGAGCTTCGGAGCTTCTTGGGCCCTGCCAATTTATACTGCAGGTTCGTGTTGGGATTCTCCCATATTGCATGGGCCCTCAGCCAAATAACCAAGGGTGGTGGTAAGGCGAAATTTGCATGGTGTCGGTCCCAAAAACAAGCGTTCGATGATTTGAAGCAATGCTTATGCTTAGTCCCAGTACTTTCACTACTAGACCCGCAACAAGTCTTTGAGATCGAGATAAATGCTTCAGATTATGCTGTGGGTGTCGTTCTCACTCAGCACGACCACCCCATGGATTATCATAGTGAGACACTATCAGATGTTGTCAGTAAGTACCCTACTTACGACAAAGAAATGTATTCCATTGTGCAAGCTTGCTGCCAATGGAGACATTACATTCTTGGGAAGGAGACAGTCATCCACACTGATCATAAGCCACTGCAGTTCATGCAGATAGAAGGAAAATTGCAGAATGACCGCCATCAAAAGTGGTCCAGATACTTGCAACAATTCCACCTCAACATCAAGTATAAAACAGGAAGCACCAATCGCGTTTCCGATTGCCTCAGTAGACCGCTAGTCGTGGCACTCACCATGGTGCTAGATTCTTGTGGCCATGAGACCTCTGGATGCCCCCAACTCTATGAGATAGACCCAGACTTCGCCACCACCTACCAAATGTTGGGTGCAAACACATTTGTCGATAATTTCCATCTTCAGGATGGGTTGTTGTGTCGTCTGGGGCATATCTGTGTTCCATCAAGCAAGTGAGCGAAGCTGATCTAGGAAGCCCAGTACAGTCGGGTGGTAGGACACTTCAACATTGAAAAGACAATGGATATGCTACATAAATATTTCTACTAGCCGAAACTTCGACAGGAGGTCAGGAAGTATATAGGGTCCTACACTGCCTGTGTTATTGCCAAATCGACCACTAAGAAACAAGGCCTGTACACCCCTCTTCCTACTCCTGATAGGCCATGGGAATCCATCTCAATGGACTACATGTCGGGCCTCCTGTCCACCAAGTGGGGAAATGACTATGTTTTTGTGGTTGTTGATCGCTTTTCTAAGATGACGATTCTGGTTGCTTGCAAGAAGAGCATCACAACAGAGGCCACTGGCAAGCTCTTCTTTGAACGAGTTTGGGTACATTTTGGAATCCCACAAACCATTGTCTCATATAGGGACAATCAATTTCTTAGAACATTCTGGTCAAGCCTCTGGTCACTGATGGACACTAAGCTCACCAAATCCACGGTCTTCCACCCCTATAAAGATGTGGCCAAACCGAGGTCATAAATCAAATGATTTTGCATATCCTTCACATGTATAATTCCAAGCACCCTCTCACATGGTATGAGAGCCTTCCCTATGTCCATCATAGCTACAACCGAGCCCTTCATAGCTCAACTGGCCACAAACCCTTTCAGGTGGGGTTGAGATTCCAACCATTGGGTCCCATAGACGTTGCACTTCCCCTTGCGGTCACCTCGACCGACTCATCTCCTGCTCCAACTGAAGCTGAAAAATCCACCTGGTTCATTGAGCAGATCCAACACATCCACCAACAGGTTCAGGATATCCTACAGAAGTCCAATGACAAGTACAAGTAGCACCGTGATCAACATCGGGTGCCACATAAGTTTCATATGGGCGACAAGGTTTGGTTGCATTTGCATAAATAACGCCTTACAGGACCCCATCAAAAGCTTCGCCCACTCCGTTATGGGTTGTACACCATCACCAAGGTCGTGGGGGATAATACTTTTGAGCTCAACATTCCTCCTTTCTTTGGCCTGCACCCAATGTTCAACGTGGATCTCCTTCGCCCTTATTTCCCACCATTATTGGACACCTCAGAAGTAGCAGAACAACTGACACCAACAGAGCTCAGCCCCGATTGCATACAACAAGCATCTAGTGATCAGATTGTGGACACATAGATCAAGGGCACTCGACAACAAAGGATTCAGCTTTATCGAGTCGTCAAAGCAAGATAGCTCCTGCACCAAGGCAAGTGGCTCACCCGGGGCCAAATTCAACATAAATTTCCTCATCTGATGGGGGAACTCAACACAATGGAGACCATTGCTTCCTAAGGAGGGAGTATTGATCCAGGTGGATATCAGTGGTGACCCACCTTTTCCAACTGACTCAAAATAATTTTCTGGCAATTTTGGTAATTTACTATTTTTAGAAGTTTTTCACTTTTGGAGTTGTTTTGAGGCCCTAAACGATGTTTTTTGGGAAAACGAGGAGCAATAGAGAAATTCCTTCGTTATTTCCCCCAAAATGAATCTCCTTGATGATACCTTTCCAACGGGCTATCATACGCCTAAAATAGAGATCACTTGCAAAAGTTACGACCCCGGGAAGTTGATGTACTTACTTACCCAAACAGGGCCCACATGACTTTTGATGCTTCATCTCCTAGGGTTAGGTTTTTGGATGTCTAGGGTTTTTGGCATTCCTGTTTGTTGTAAAAAGGCCTTCAGAGCCTCATTGTAATCTTCTTCTTGCGAATGAGTGCAACCGTCACATCTCTTCTCAGAGATAAGCTACCACCATTCCAACAAGCTTGTTTCCGCTGCACTTTACAGTTTCAGCTTATTTCCTTATTGAATAGAAACCAATTTTACTGTATCTCTGTTATTTTGTGTTAAGCACCTGTTAATAATCTGTAGTCATTTCATTCTGCTCATAAAATCCGGATCATTTAGTTAAGTGATATTGATTTTGTTCCCTGTAGAATATTGCTTTACGATCATACAAATAAGGGTTGCCTAAGACCATTCCACATTCATTGAGTGGCAATACATCACACGTTACCTCATCCACAAACTTTGATGAAATTGCAAACTTTAAAGTGCATTGCTTTGTTATGTGCAATTTATGATTGTTGCTTATCCATTTAAGTGAGTAAGGTTTATGATGTAGCTAAGTTGTCAAACCCAATTGTTTAATCACTTCCTCTGAAATCAATTTAGATTAATATCCACTATCTATTAATGTATTGATCTTAGTATGTTTCATTATCACCCTTATGTGAAACAACTTACTTCTAGAATCATATCCATCAACAATTTTACCTGTCAAACCAACTGCTGCGATTTTAGTCTCATCACCTAAATCATATCCCAAGTCTGTTGGCCATGTTGATGTTGCAACTTTTTTCCTCCCTTTCCTTTCTTTGAGCCATTTCTGTCTCTTCTCTGGGTGCAATTGCCAACAATGGTCATCATCGTGCCCTTTTTTCTTGCAATGCTTGCAAGAGAGATTCTCTTCTTTTCTTGTCACTGAATTTGCTTTCTTTCCATTCCCCTTGCTTTTGTCCTCTTTCCTTGAAGACGATTCCCCCGATACACCAACTCATGTTTTCCTTGCTTCAATGTATGTTGCTTGAACATAAAACTCATCAAGATTAGTAGGTCCAAACATAAATATAGTGTTACGAATATGTGCAGGTAAACATCCTATATACTTCATAAGAGTTTCTTAGGTATATAATGGAATATTTAACATTAATGCCATCTTACGAAATTCATTTGTGTATTCTTGTACCGTTTGTCCTTTTCTTAGTTTAAGACTTTGCCATTCAACTAAATCCTTTTCCTTATAACCCAAAGGACAAAAAATCTTTCTAAGTGCAAAAACAAAATCTTTCCATGATGGAAATACATTACCAACTTGCTGCGTACCATTTTGCAACTTACTTTGCCACCAGATGAGTGATGTGCCTGCAAGCCGAAGTGATGCCAACTTGATTTGAGTTGCCTCATATTTGATTTGTTGCACACTGCAATAAAATTCCATTTATCTAACCCAGTTATCAAGTCTCTCATCATTGACTTCACCATCATACATGGGTAATTCAAATTTCACATCAAGCTTAAGTAAAGGCATATCATGTTTATGTTTATGAGAATGTTTTATTGTGGTGGATTTTGAACTTGTACTTGAAAAAGTAGAAGATGATGGAGAATAAGGAGGTGAAGGAGGAGGTTTAGGAGGATCCTCTCCTTCTTCACTTTTGTCTTATTTTGATGATTCCCCTTTGAAAGACCTCTCCTGTTCCAAGTAATCTTCATATAAGACCTTTACCATCTCAGACATGGCGAATAAAGTCTTTTGCAACTCTATCTCGTTCTGAGACATGCCTTCTTTCGATGCCATCTCCTCACTTTGAGAAGTCCTCTTTCTTGATCCAATCTCAGGATCCCCTTTATAGGATCACCTTCACCACGAATCAACTTTTACCTAGTAATCATGCAAACTCAAAAACCAACCGTCAACTTGCTCTGATACCACTTGATTCGAAAATGATTTTTAAAGACTTGGTTAAGTTCTAAGCATGTGTTCAATTGCCAATTAGGCATTAAGGAAAGAAGAAAAAATTAACAAGATATTATAGAAGCCATCATAAAGAAATGTAGATCAGAATATAAGCACAAAGAACAACAAACCATAATAACAAAGTTGTTAACAAAGTTTGACAAGATTGCCTTCATCTTCGGGCCTTTGTCTTAGTGGGTGAGGCTTTATTATTTCTCTTCAATGCTTCAAAAGTACATCAGAAAAGTGTCAAAAGGATTACAGACTGGTCTGGTTATGTTCTAATCGACCTCAAGAATCCAACAAAACTAATGACATTGAAAAATATTGAGCGTATCTCTCAGAATTGGCCTCCAAAGTTCGCTTCCTCAATGGCTTCCCTGCATAAAAATGGCTTCAAGCTTCACAAACTCATCATCATTATGCCAATATGAACCTTTTTTATGCTTCTAAGAACCTCTGGTTTATATAAATTTTGAGTTGGTATCCTCCTGCCAAGATCTGGCCTCAAATCGGGTTCCAAATCCCCCAAAAATGGCCAAAATCCCCCAAAATCAGCATAAAAATCCACAAAAATCATATTATATAGTTTTAAAACCCAAAATTGGCAAATCTGGGTGCAACCCACTTTCTCTGGGCCCTTGGGAATATGGAACGCGCCATATGGCACTGGGATAGGCGTTGGCCCTAGTCTTCATCCCTTGGTCTTCGTTGTGCTGGTTGTATGCATGGTTATGGCTTAAACTCCCATGCGCCCCAAAACTACTGGTCTGGCTCCTGGTCACACGCATGCTCCATGTGGCTTGTGGCCTTAACTCCCACACGCCCTAAACCTCCAGTCCATGGCCCCTAGTCGACCGGGCTAGCCCCCATCGACCGGGGATTATCCCTAAACTTGAGCCCATAACCACTTTACATATAATTTCGACCAGTTGTTTAAACAAGCACCATAATAGCCCGGGTGGCTAGCGCATTTGGTATAGTCTATTGGCACGAGTAGAGGTCGACGGTTCGAAACTCACAGAGTGGCAAACCAATTTTTTGACCTAGCCAACATTGGGAAAATTTGGGGTGCCACATGGAACCCTCTGATTGGGCCACGTGTCACCCTGTGATTGGCCCATACGGTACAATCAACACCCAGTCAACATGCACGATCAACTATTGCATCACATGTGACATCACTGCTGTACAACCACGTGTTGTGCCATGTCATCATTCATACTTCCTAGTAACCCTTCCATGTCAACATCTGTACAACCACCTATCGTCCCTACTGCGACATGTCAACCTGTCATTGGGCCACGTCATGTACAGACTGCCACATGTCAATTCCATACTGGTCCAACTCAACCCAAAAACACCAAAACTGAGTGACACGTGTCACCTCCTCATGCTGCCATGTTTCCCTACTAACGTCATGCTAACATCACATGTCGTACTGCTGACGTCAGTAGTACGACCTGTTGACTTTGACCAGTTTGATTTTTTGTCTGTTTGGGAAATCGATCAGAACGCGATAACTTTCGCATACGGTGTCCATTTGCGAAAATACTTATATGGACATAATCAACGCGATGAGCCCGACGCAATGACGCTAGTTTCGTCCGATTCTGAGAGCTTTGATTTTTAGGCCTTCCTGGATCCATTTTGGATCAATGATGAGGTGGTGGAAGAAGGATTAGTAGTTCAAAATAGGAGTAAGAGGCCTCATGTACTTCAACATTAGCCAATGGTTCATCAAACTCATAACATAAGAAACACTTGCAATCTAAATCCCACTATCAGATCGACCCCCATAATCTTTGATATATATAAGCCTACAACTAGTTATTCTAAGCCCATGGGATATAACATTGTTGAAGAACTAAAGAAAATCAAAGCAAATATTTCAATTCTTGATGTTTGTAAGATCTCACAAAAATGTAAATTGTTGAAATATTTGAAATACGAGGAAACACAACCTTCAAATTCTGCTAAAAGTGTTAATAAGACGGTTGGAAACAATGTGCAAAAAGTGTCTATCAACACAGTACTTACAAGAAAAAGGTCCAAGTCTTTGACTCGGGGGACTCGGGGGGGGNCTCGAGGGCTAATATTTAGATGGTGAATGACGAGAGAGGAGGAGCTTAGACATGCCAATATTGCATGAAAATAAGCATGGAAAAAAACATGTAAATGAAACACTTAGGAGGTGAGGCTCAAAGAAGAGCCTCACCTCTAAAACTAATTACTAGTAAATCACTGAGAGCTAATTAATCTCACACTGAACAATAGAAAATACGAGAGAAGTCAAAATGAGTAACTTGATATTAAGAGAAGGCTTGCTAGGCCTTTATATAACATTACAAAATGGTCCATTGGACAAAGTAAGAAAGAGTTCATTAAATGATTCTCTATTATTAGTATAATAGATCTAACTACCCAACTAACTAAGTAGTGGAAAATAAAACCCGATACAATAATGGAAAGAGCTCATTAAACGAGTCTATATTATTAGTATAGTAGATCTAACTACCCAACTAACTAAGTAGTGGAAAATAAACTCGATACAATAATGGAAAGAGCTCATTAAATGATTCTCTATTATTATAATAATAGATCTAACTACCCAACTAACTAAGTAGTGGAAACTAAAACCAAATACAATAATGGATATGTGGGACTCTCTCTGACCCATATGGGCAACCTATTATCCCAATTAATTAATGAGGAGGTGGGCATCTCCTTGATCCACATGGACAATCTATTAGCGTTATAGTTTTATGACTTTTGCATCCAAATTTAGACCATATACCCCCTAAAATTTGGATCATTCCTCCCCCCTTAGAAAATGATGGTCCCTATCATTTCACCCATGCTAAAAAGAGAAACCCCATTATCATACCATTATGATTATAATGTGAAAATACCCAATGAAGAGAAGTGTTTTGTGTGGTTGACCCATAATCGTGGGTTTGTGGTTGACCCATAACCTAGTTGACAATGGCATTGTACATGAGTAGAAAAATAAAGAAATTTTAATAAAATCCTAAAATTAAAAAAAATAATATGGAAAAATCATGACTTTGGGGTTTGTGAACATCTTTCTGCAAATCTATTCATTACTTCTGCTACAGGTGATGAAATCCAATTCTGTCGAAGACCCATTTGAGCTACTGAAGAGATATTTTCATGGGTATATGGAACTTGTTTTGAGGTGGCCCATGGAGTGAGAAAATGAAGGCCTAATTTGAAGGGTGCGCAGCGACGCTGGTTATAGACATGTGATGCTTCAAACAACGATATCTCATAAACCAGACAATGAAATGATTACACAAAATATCCATTTGAGATATTGAAGAGATATTTCCAATCATATGTGGAAATCCTTCTGTAGTTTCCTAAGTAGGGAGAAAAATACCTTTGAAGATGGTGGTACACGTGACCTCCTTGGGTCAAATACATGTTTAGAGTCAATCGATGATATATCTCAAACCAGGAAGCCAAATGATATTATGTGAAATAACGATTTGAGATATTGAAAAGATATTTCCATACATATGTGGAACTCCTTTTGTAGTTTCCTGAGCAGGGAGAAAAATCCTATTGAATATGGTGGTATGTGCGACCTCCTTGGGTCAAATACATGTTGAGATTCAATCGATGATATCTCTCAAACCAGGAAGTCAAATGAGATTTCACGAAATATCCATTTGAGATATTGAAGAGATATTTCCAATGAGCTATGGTAGAGCCTCTGAAATGTCGTGTAGAGGTTGTAACACATCTTTTAAGTTGGTTGAGTATAGAGGGCCACAAATGATGCCAAGGGTTTGTAGAGCATCATGGGCTGTTGTAGAGGTTGCAGAACCTCCATGGGTAGCATGGAAACCCTGCAAATTTGTTGAAAATGTTTCATACCAATGGATGTAGTTGATCCATGTATGGATGTAGTGAATTCATGTATGGTTCTCCTTTTAATGGTGAACGAAGATTCGAGGGTAAAAACAAATCCTTGTAATGCATGTGGACCAACTGTGATGTTTACAATGTATGGCCCGGAAAATGAATTACGATAGTACCAAAAGGAGGTTGGTGATTGCTGCAAATGTTTGAACCTGCAACATGCTTCAAACCCTTGTTCCGATGGAGAGCATACCCACTCTGATACCACTGATCCAAATCTCAGGGGCTGAAATATGGATGGCTTGAATGCCGAGAGAGGAGGATCTTAGACATGCCAATCTTGCATGAAAATAAGCATGGAAAAAAACATGTAAATGAAATACTCGAGAGGTGAGGCTCAAAGAGGAGCCTCGACTCTAAAACTAATTACTAGTAAATCACTTAGAGCTAATTAATCTCACAATGAACAATAAAAAATATGAGAGAAGCCAAAATGAGTAACTTGATATTATAAGAAGACTTGCTAGGCCTTTATATAGCATTACAAAATGGTCCATTGGACAAAGTCAAAAAGAGCTAATTAAATGAGTCTATATTATTAGTATAATAGATCTAACTACCCAACTAACTAAGTAATGGGAAATAAAACCCGATACAATAGTGGAAAGAGCTCATTAAATGAGTCACTATTATTAGTATGATAGATCTAACTACACAACTAACTAAGTAGTGGAAAATAAAACTCGATACAATAATGGAAATATCTAATTAAACAAGTCTCTATTATTATAATAATAGATCTAACTACCCAACTAACTAAGTAGTGGAAAATAAAACCCAATACAATAATGGAGAGGTGGGACTCTCTTTGACCCATATGGGCAACCTGTTAGACCAATTAATTAATGAGGAGGTGGGCATCTCCTTGATCCACATGAAAAATCTATTAGCTTTATAGATTTATGAATTTTGCATCCGAATTTAGACCATATACCCCATAAAATTTGGATCAACAAGACTTCATAATGTCCGGAAAGTCAATATGGAATGGGTGTTGGAATGTTTTTTTACCCAATGGTTTCAAAGACGATGCAACCATTGTAAGTTTTAAACCTGTGAAGTAAATCAATGCATACAGATTCTTAAGCAAAACATAATTTAATCAATGGCTCATACTCATAGTACACAAAGTTTTTATATTGGAAACCCTCAACCGGGAAAACCTTTCTTATATTCATTATATCAAATTTCACCATTCACCATACAATGTATATACAATGTTTTAGGTATTCCGTAGATACCAAAACCCTAATCCCTTAATCTAGGATTAATTTACAAAACCGCTAAAAATAGCAAAAACCGCCCAAAACAAATTTCGCGGCGTTGCCCCAAACCCTGTCGGCCCCGGGCTACCACC
>ML791480.1:415309-437369 GCA_009831015.1 Picea engelmannii
GAGAAATTTTGGAGCACCCCAAAGAGAATTTTTTGGGAATGTTTCCTTGTAAAATATTGTAATTTTGTAGTCAATATGGATCATTCATTAAGGTCACATATTTTATAGTAGAAGTTATGTCAGAGTTTTTTTCCCTAGAAGGAAACCTTCTTTAATGAGGGAATTGTATTGCGGCTGTACATGAGAGTGAATATTATATTCTGAGAGAGGAGACTATGAGAGAAAGAAGAGGAAGTTACAACAGGTATGTTGTGGGTTGTATCCCTTCATTTGTTGGATAATAAAAAAAGGAAGGACCTGACAATTTCTCTGGTGGACGTATCCCACACTGGGTGAACCACGAATATCTGTGTCTTTATTGTATTGTGTATATTATGTGTTTTATTTCCGCATTTGTTTTATTTTATTGCTATGCGATACCATTTTTCTAATAGGAGGATGGCATGGCATCCACCCACACCATGGTGATAAATATGGTAGGTCAACTTGCGGGAGGCATAAATTCCGCATACGAACTCTAATTGATGCAATTCTTGCAACGTTGGAAAGGTATCAGTGTGTAGAATTTAGAATATTCATCTATAGTAATGTTTGGATAAAAAAAGTGTCATTTGATGCCTTAAAATGGCTCTAGAAGTTTTCAAATGGTTTTTTGGACGCAAATTTCCAAATTTAGATCGACCGTCAAAATGGCCTTGCAAGTTGATTCCTCCAATTTTTCCACCTAGAAAGTAATGGGATAGATGACAAACAATATAATGATCCAATATGTATCATACCTCCCCATTTAGGGAGGATTTTGGTCCCCAAAAACTTTAATAAATGAGATGAGGAAATTTTTCCTCTGCCTTCTCCCTGGAGTACCACTTTGCTTGCTTGGAAGTTGTCCTTTCAATCCAATCTTCCAAAGGTCATGTTGCCCCTATATTGTAGTTATGGACCTCTTCTAAAAAATTGTGTCCTATGCCAACTCTACTTGAGCATCTGATGCTAAGTCCTCTATGGAAGGTAGGACCTGCTCCTCCTCCTAATCCAACATGGAAGGTTCAAAGAGTTTGAGGTTCTCCACATTCACTACTGAGTAAATGAACATGTATGGGGGTATATTGAGTCTGTAGGTATTCTCTCCAACCTTTTCAGCTACCTCAAAAGGACCATACCATAGAACCTTGATCTTCTTACTAGGACCATGTAGTCTTTCCTTATTCAGTTATAGCCAGACTCTATCTTCCACTCTAGATCTTCTCTATGTTCCGTGTCGGTCATGTCTTGTCTTGTACTTTTCTTGTGACTTCTTCAACGTCTCATATACTTGCAAATGGATCTGCATAATCTTCTCAATAATTTTTTCTTCTTTTAATGCATCTCCTGTGAGGTCCTCCCTCAATCCTCCTTGTTGTACATATACAACATCCAAGGGTGAAGGTGGCAATTATCCAAACCAAGTTTCAAATGGTGACTTACTAGTAGAAGTGTGGACTGCTCTATTATAAGAGTGCTATATGTAGATCATATTTTCATGCAAGGTCTTTGTATGCTTCTGATTGTAACCCCTCAAAAGATGCACCAAATTCTTATTGACTACTTTTGTCTTCCCATCTGTCTGTGGATGGAATGTTGTAAACCTCTTGAGCTTAGTTTCCATCTTCTCCCACAATGTAGTCCAAAAGGCAGTGATAAATTTGGTGTCCCTGTCTAAGACGACGCTCCTTGGTATCCCAAAGTGCACCCAGACCTATTCAAAGAACAAGTTTGTTTCTTCCTATCCCTTTATGGTCTTTTTACAAGGTATGGGAATGCACATTTTTTTGAACCTGTCAACTACCACAAATAAATATTCATGTCCCTTATGCGTGGTTGGTAAACCTCCCACAAAATTCATGGAAATGATTTCCCAAGATCGAGTGGGCACATGTAAGGGATGATATAGACCTTTCTCCTTGTTATTGGTCTTGTTGGTACAACAAACTATACATCCTATAATATACCATGCTACATCTTCTTTCATTTTGGGCCAATACACATACTTGTATAAATTGGCAACTCTCTTCCCAACACCAAAATGTCCTGCAACCTTGGAAGTGTATGTTAGAAATAATAGGTGTTCTCGTTTAACCATAGACAATATAACAATATTGTCACCCAACAATAGGTCAAAGCCACCCCCGAGCACCTTAACCTTGACAAAGAATAATTCCGGAAGCAAACCCTAGGCCTAATAGCCAATCAATGTAGCGTACCTCTCTCCAGAGCTAGCACACAAGGAAGAAAGTCCAAACCATAACCAATAGAAAGTCCAAGCCTAAAATGAGAATAAAGGTTGGAGTAGTTGCAACTACAACTACTCTCCAGCCTTGTGCACTTACCCAATTTCTGCATTCCACACTCTTACATTTCGGCAATTGCGAGTTGTGTTCTGAAAATAAGCTTCGACGTCCTGTATTTATACAGTTTCTCCTCAGTTGTCTGGGCCTACTTCTCATTATGGAGGCTAAACACTCAATATTAGATATTTGCTTTAGCCGACTTGTCTTCTAGGGTTATGTCCAATGCTTTATGGTTTCTTCTTGCTTCCTAGAATATTCTATTATTGTCAGGGTTACATGTGGAGATTTATACCTCCCGCAGCTACCATAATATCAACACTCCCTCCTAGATAGGTAGTTATTGAAGGAAATGGTCTTGAGCACAAACATACCATTCAACCGGTAGCATCATCATAGCCATAAAAGTTATCTCATGATGAAATCACGAGCACAATCATCACTATCAATATCATCTAATAGCATCAACTACATCATCTCTCGAAGCCATACTCCATCTGAGTAATCGAGCATGATGCTGAATAAGTCACTCACTCCACAAAGTGATGCAATAACCATTCTTCTAATCCAAACATATGTCCTAGAAGAATAATTATTCCAACAGATGCTGGAAGCCACACCATAGGCTAAAAGGACTATTCTTCTAATCCAAACTGATGTCCTAGAAGAATGGCTATCCTGGACCATTTTCCCTCCGACCACTACTGTGAACTCAAGGAGACAGACCATTCTTCTAATCTGGATATATGTCCTAGAAGAATAGTTGTCCATGGTACATCAACAATTTGTCAACCTGGACCATTCTCCATAAAGAGAATGTCTGTCCACCAAAAATTTGTCCTGCCTGGACCATTCTCTGCCTGGAGAATGTCTGTCTATCAACACACTGACTATCCATCTAGTTGCAAATCATCTTCAACACTAGTGATAGTCTCCATGGCAATCAAAACAATGCCATCCAATAGAACACAACTGTGTCTATCCATAGTAGTACACAACTACTATCCAGTGGTACACAACCACACCAAGTAGCACACAACTACTTAATCAGTGACACATAGTCACAACGAGTGGAACACATCCACCAAAGTAGCATATATATACTGTCCAGAGACATACAATATCCAAAGCAATCATATCATCTGATATCAACCCGCATAGAAATAATATCATGATATAAAATGAGTTATCTGGGCCATCCTTCCACTCACGTCTGTAAGATCTGGAAGAGCATATGCCCTCAGAAAATAAAACATCAGCCATGGGCTATCTGGACTATTTTTCTCAAGAATATAAGAATAAATGTCCCTGATTTCGGATCCTGTACCATTCACCTAACTGGGCCATTCCTCCGGCACTAAACATAGTGCAACTTGGATATAATGAGTTTGCCCTAGGGAATTGATAAAGATTATTTTCGGCACGAAATGAGAGCGGAGATATAATAAATAAATGCATAGAGATATCATAGATATCCAATAATATAACATAAATGTATGAGAGATGCAACCATAAACACAAATATATAGTAATACACGATTTCTATTAATGAAATAAATGTACAGAGACTGTAAAAATACAGAGTGAAAAATTCGCTAGAATGGTGGCAACTTATCTCTGAGAAGAGATGTGACGGCTACTCACATTCTCAAGAAGATGATTACAATGAGGCTCTGAAGGTATTTTTACAATAAACAAGAATTCCCAAAACCCTAGACATCCAAAAACCTAACCCTAGGATATGAAGCGCCAAAAGTCATGTGGGCCCCGTTTGGGTAAGTTAGTACATCAACTTCCCGGGGTCGTAACTTTTGCATACGATCTCCGTTTTAGGTGCATGATAGTCCATTGGAAAGGTATCATCGAGGAGATTCATTTTAGGTGCAATATGGAATCAACTTACATATTTCAAACACATTTTCCCAAAAAACATCGTTTAGGGCCTCAAAACGACTCTGTAAGTGAAAACTGCTAAAAATAGTAAATTACCAAAATTGCCAGAAAACTGTTTTGAATCAGTTGGAAAAGGTTGGTGGCCACTGATATCCACCTAGATCAATCCTCCCTCCTTATGAAGCAATGGTATCCATTGTGTTGAGTGCCCGGGGGAGAGAAAAAAGCATCTGTTGAATCTAAATCTTGGTGAGCTGCTTGCCTTGCTGGAGACGTCGCACTGCTCAGTTTGTGGAAGTCTGTCATGAACCTGTTGAGGCTGAGGCTGAGGCTGTTCAACAAGTCAAGATACATGAGAGGACAATGTGCATAAGGAATATTTTCACTTTGTTGCAACCTTGTTGACCTGCTTCTGTTGGATAGAAGGTGCCTGGGGCGAGGTTGTAGTGGTTGCAGTGTCCTTCTGTTCCCCTTTTGAACAGATTGTGAAGAAGCTGAATTTTGCAGTATGAGATACTACCTTGTGACACTTTTTAGGTGGAACAATAGTTCGAACTACTTCTGGTATTCTGTAGAGATGACCCCCAAAGTAACAATGACACTATGGGGTTGAGACTCATAAACAACATAGCGTCACCACATATATGGTTGGCCCAAGAGAACATCACAGACATCTAGTGGGGCAACATCACATAATACCTCATCCTTGAAGGGTTGGATGCTGTATGACAATCGACACTGTTGGCTGACACGAAGATCTCGCCTTTGGTGAAGCAACCCGATGTTGTATGGTTGCGGGTGTGGTGTTGTCAAAAATCCCAATAGTTTGACGACCTCTGCTGAGATGAGGTTCTTCTGGCTTCCACTATCAACAATAAAATGCAGCGGGGTCCCCTTCACCCACATCTATGAATGAAAAAGGTGCTCCCCCTCTTCAGGATCTGTTGGTTCTTCTGGTTGAATTGCTGTGGTTGCGACAATAGCAGTGGGGTCTGTGTCAATGATCTGTCCTTTACCAGTATTTTCAGAATTAGATTCTGAATCAGGATTCAACTCCTTGTCTTTGATCTTGGCCACCAATGACTGTTTTGAGCGACATTAATTAGTGTTGTGCCAGGGGCTTTTGTGGAAATTGCACCATTTTTCAGTGTCCTTCTTTGTCTTCCTATGATCCTTCTTTCCCTATGGATTGGACTGGTTTTCGGGAGACAGTTTGTTAGGGCTGTCATTGTCATACTTTGGTTGTTGTGGATTTGCAGACCCAAACTCCTGTTTGTTCTGCTGCTTAAATTTCTGCTCGATTTCAACAACATATCGATAGGCAACACCGAGTGATGAGATGTCCAGAAAATGCATTTCAGTTTGGATGTATCTGTGTAGAGCCCCACGATATTTCAGAACCAAATTTCGATCAGAGTCTTTGATACCCAGCTTGGTGAAATCCATAACTGCTTGGCCCCTCTCTTTCCGTAGTGTGGTCCATCTCATGTACTGGTCCTCATAGTTGCCAACAAGGTAATACTGTTCCTTTACATGAGAGGACATTGTGCATAAATAATATTTGTGCTTTTCTGCAACCTTGTCGACCTGCTTCTGTTGGATAGAAGGTGCCTGGGGCGAGGCTGTAGTGGTTGTAGTGTCCTTCTGTTCCCCTTTTGAACATATTGTGAAGAAGTTGAATTTTGCAGTATGAGATACTACCTTGCGACATATTTTAGGTGGAACAATAGTTGGAATTACCTCTGGTATACTGTAGAGATGACCTCCCAATGTAATAATGGCATTACGGGGTTGAGACTCATAAACATCATGGCGTCTCCACATATATAGTTGGACCAAGAGAACATCACATACATCCAATGGGTTAACATCACATAATACCTCATCCTTGAAGGGTTGGATGCTGTATGACAATCGACACTATTGGCTGACACGAAGATCTCGTCCTTGGTAAAGCCACCTGATGTTGTATGGTTGCGGGTGTGGCGTTGTCGACAATCCCAACTCTTTGACAACCTCTGCTGAGATGAGGTTCTTCTGGCTTCCGCTATCAACAATAAAATGCAACGGGGTCCCCTTCACTCACATGTATGAATGAAAAAGATGCTCCCCCTCTTCAGGATCTGTTGGTCCTTCTGGTTGAATAGTTGCGGTCGCGACAATAGCAGTGGGGTCTGCGTCAATGATCTATCCTTTACCAGTATTTTCAGAATCAGATTCTGAATCGGGGTTCAGCTCCTTCTCTTTGATCTCGGCCACCAATGACTATTTTGAGTGACATTCATCGATGTTTTGCGAGGGGATTTTTTGAAAATCACACCATTTTTCAGTGTCCTTCTTTGTCTTCTTGTGACCCTTCTTTTCCTATCACTTGGACTGGTTTTTGGGAGATTGTTTGTTAGGGATGTCTTTGTCATACTTTGGTTGTTGCGGATTTGCAGACCCAAACTCCCGTTTGTTCTGGTGCTTAAATTTCTGCTCGATTTTAATAGCATATCAATAGGCAACACCGAGTGATGAGATGTCCATAAAATCCATTTCAGTTTGGATGTATCTGTGTAGAGCCCCATGACATTTCAGAACCAAATGTTTGTCAGAGTCTTTGATACCCATCTTGGTGTGCACGGTATGGAAGGTATTGGTGAACTCCGGAATTGCTTGGCCCCTCTCTTTCCACAGTGTGGTCCATCTCATGTACTGGTCCTCATAGTTGCCAACAGGGTAATACTGCTCCTTACCGCATCCACAAAAAAATCCCAAGTGGGCTCGACCCCATATATTCCAGACTCCTCTGTGGAACTCTGCTCCTAGTAAGTTTCCCTCCAATGTTTGACATGGGGGAGAGCCTTAAGGAGTGTGAATATGATCTTTTCTCTGTCGGAAAATTTTTGAACAAAGAAATAACCTTCTAACAAATTTAACCATTTATCTAGGGCATCCGCATCTATCTGACCTTCAAATATAGGAATATCAAAATTGACCTCTACCTTAAAAGGAAAGGTGCCTCCAAAGTGGCCGCTTGATGAATATGTGCCTGATGCTATTGGGAGGCGTTTAAATATGTGGGAGAATTTCTCCATCATTTCGTCCCTTTGTCGCGTGAGAGCTTGCTCAAGCAACAGACTTATATGATCGTCTGCTCCATCGTTTTTCTTTTCTTTCACCATGGAGGGTTTCTTGGGCATGCGAGAAAGATTGTATTCAAGAGAGACAAGCTCCAGACCCAACTTTCTATACTCGGACCTCATCGGGGACATGCATTGAAAAACGATCAAGAGCAACCTTCTCTGATACCACTGATTCAGATTATTTTCGGCACGAAATGAGAGAGGAGATATAATAAAGAAATGCAGAGAGATATCATAGAGATCCAATAATATAAAAAAAATGTATGAGAGATGAAACCATAAACACAGATATACAGTAATACACAATTTCTATTAATGAAATAAATGTACAGAGACTGTAAAAATACAGAGTGAAAGATTCGCTAGAATGGTGGCAGCTTATCTCTTAGAAGAGATGTGACGGCTACTCGCATTCGCAAGAAGATGATTACAATGAGGGTTTGAAGGCCTTTTTATAATAAACAAGAATTTCCAAAACCCTAGACATCCAAAAACCTAACCTTAGGAGATGAAGCGCCAAAAGTCATGTGGGCCCCGTTTGGGTAAGTTAGTACATCAACTTCCCGGGGTCGTAACTTTTGCATATGATCTCCGTTTTAGGCGCATGATATCCCGTTGGAAAGGTATCGTCAAGGAGATTCATTTTAGGCTCAATATGGAAGGAAATTTCATATTGAAAATATGTTTTCCCAAAAAACATCGATTAGGGCCTCAAAACGGCTCCGGAAGTGAAAACTGCTAAAAATAGTAAATTACCAAAATTGTCAGAAAATTGTTTTGAGCCAGTTGGAAAAGGTGGGTGGCCACCGATATCCACCTGGATCAATACTCCCTCCTTAGGAAACAATGGTCTCCATTGCGTTGAGTGCCCAGGGGAGAGGAAAAAGCATTTGCTGAATATGAATCTCGGTGAGCTACTTGCCTTGCTGGAGGCGTCGTGCTGCTTAGTTTGTGGAAGTCTATCACGAACCCATTGAGGATGAGGTTGTTCAACAAGTCGAGCTACGTGAGAGGACAATGTGCATAAGGAATCTTTTCACTTTTCTACAACCTTGTTGACCTACTTCTGTTGGATAGATTGTGAAGAAGCTGAATTTTGCAGTATGAGATACTACCTTGCGACACTTTTTAGGTGGAATAATAGTTGGAACTACCTTTAGTATTCTATAGAGATGACCCCCCAAAGTAACAATGACACTATGGGGTCGAGACTCATAAATAACATGGCGTCTCCACATATGTGGTTGTCCCAAGAGAACATCACATACATCCAGTGGGGCAACATCACATAATACCTCATCCTTGAAGGGTTGGATGCCGTATGACAATCGACACCGTTAGCTGACACGGAGATGTCGTCCTTGGCGAATCCACCGAATGTTGTATGGTTGCAAGTGTGGTGTTGTCGACAATCCCAACTCTTTGACGACCTCTGCTGAGATGAGGTTCTTCTGGATTCCACTATCAACAGTAAAATGTAGTGGGGTCCCCTTCACCCACATCTGTGAATGAAAAATGTGCTCCCACTCTTCAGGATCTGTTGGCTCTTCTGGTTGAATTGCTGCGGTCACGACGATATCAATGGTGTCTGCGTCAATGATCTGTCCTTTACCAGTATTTTCAGAATTAGATTCAGAATCAGGGTTCGGCTCCTTGTCTTTGATGTCGACCACCAATGACTGATTTGAGCAACATTCATCAGTGTTTTTCCAGGGGATTTTGTGGAAATCGCACCATTTTTCAGTGTCCTTCTTTGTCTTCTCGTGACCCTTCTTTTCGTGTGGCTTGGACTAGTTTTCATGAGACTATTTGTTAGGGTTGTCTTTGTCATACTTTGGTTGCTGTGGATTTGCAGACCCGAACTCCAGCTTGTTCTGGTGCTTAAATTTCTGCTCGATTTTAACAACATATCGATAGGCAACACCGAGTGATGAGATGTCCAACAAATCCATTTCAGTTTGGATGTATCTATGTAGAGCCCCACGGTATTTCAGAACCAATTGTTGATCAGAGTCTTTGATACCCAGCTTGGTGTGCAAGGTATGGAACGTATTGGTGAACTCTAGAATTGCTTGGCCCCTCTCTTGCTGCAGTGTGGTCCATCTCATGTACTGGTCCTCATAGTTTCCAACAGGGTAATACTGTTCCTTTACCGCATCCACAAAAAAATCCCAAGTGGGCTCGACCCCATATATTATAGAGTTCTCTATGGAACTCTGCTCCCATTATGTTTCCCACCATTGTTTGACATAGGGGAGAGCCTTAAGGAGCGCGAAGATGATCTTTTCTTTGTCGGAAAAATTGTGAACATAGAAATAACCTTCTAACAGATTTAACCATTTATCTAGGGCATCCACATCTATCTGACCTTCAAATATAGGAATATCAAAATTGACCTATACCTTAAAAGGGGAGGTGCCTCCAAAGTGGCCGCTTGATGAAGACACGCTTGATGCTATTGGGAGGCATTGAAGGATGTGGGAAAAATTCTCCATCATTTCGTCCCTCTGTTGCGTGAGAGGTTGCTCAAGCAACAGACTTATAGGATCATCTGCTCCATCGTTTTTCTTTTCTTTCGCCATGGAGGGTTTCTTGGGCGTGCGAGAGCGATTTTTTCAAGAGAGACAAGCTTGAGACCCAACTTTCTATACTCGGACCTTGTCGGGGACATGCACTGAAAAATGATCAAGAGTAGCCTGCTCTCATACCACTGATCCAGATTATTTTCGGCACAAAATGAGAGCGGAGATATAATAAATAAATGCATAGAGATATCATGGATATCCAATAATATAATAGAAATGTATGAGATATGCAACCATAAATATAGATATACAGTAATACACGATTTCTATTAATGAAATAAATGTACAGAGACTGTAAAAATACAGAGTGAAAGACTCGCTAGAATGGTGGCAACTTATCTCTTAGAAGAGATGTGATGGCTACTCGCATTCGCAAGAAGATCATTATAGTGAGGCTCTGAAGGCCCTTTTACAATAAAAATGAATGCCAAAAACCCTAGACATCAAAAAACCTAACCCTAGGAGATGAAGCGCCAAAATTCATGTGGGCCCCGTTTGGGTAAGTTAGTTAGTACATCAACTTCCTGGGGTCGTAACGTTTGCATACGATCTCCGTTTTAGGTGCATGATATCCCATTGGAAAGGTATCATCGAGGAGATTCATTGTAGGTGCAATATGAAAGGAACTTAAATATTGAAAACATGTTTTCCCAAAAAACATCGTTTCAGGCCTCTAAACGACTCCGGAAGTGAAAACTGCTAAAAATAGTAAATTACCAAAATTGTCAGAAAACTGTTTTGATCCATTTGGAAAAGGTGGGTGGCCACCGATATCCACCTGGATCAATCCTCCCTCCTTAGGAAGCAATGGTCTCCATTGCGTTGAGTGCCCGGGGGAGAGGAAAAAGCGTTTGCTGAATCTGAATCTTGGTGAGCTGCTTGCCTTGCTGGAGACGTCGCGCTGCTCAGTTTGTGGAACTCTGTCACGAACCTGTTGAGGTTGAGGCTGTTCAACAAGTCGAGCTACATGAGAGGACAATGTGCATAAGGAATATTTTCTCTTTGCTGCAACCTTGTCGACATACTTCTGTGGGATAAAAGGTGCCTAGGGTGAGGCTATAGTGTTTGCAATGTCCTTCTGTTCCCCTTTTGAACAGATTGTGAAGAAGCTGAATTTTGCAGTATGAGATACTAACTTGCGACACTTTTTAGTTGCAACAATAATTGGAACTACCTCTGGTATTCTGTAGAGATGACCCCCCAAAGTAACAATCACACTACGTGGTCGAGACTCATAAAGAGCATGGTGTCTCCACATATATGGTTGGCTCAAGAGAACATCACAAACATCCAGTGGGGAAACATCACATAATACCTCATCCTTGAAGGGTTGGATGCCGTATGACAATCAACACTGTTGGCTGACATAGAGATCTCATCCTTGGCGAAGCCACTCGATGTTGTATGGATGCAGGTGTGGTGTTGTCGACAATCCCAACTGTTTGACGACCTTCGCTGAGATGAGGTTCTTCTGGCTTCCATTTTCAACAAAAAATGCAGCGGGGTCCCCTTCACCCACATCTGTGAATGAAAAAGGTGCTCCCCCTCTTCAGGATCTGTTGGTTCTTCTGGCTGAATTATTGAGGTCGCGACAATAGCTGTGGGGTATGCGTCAATGATTTGTCCTTTACCAGTATTTTTAGAATTAAATTCTGAATCAGGGTTTGGCTCCTTGTCTTTGATCTCGACCACCATTAATGTTTTCAGTGACATTCATCAGTGTTGTGCTAGAAGATTTTGTGGAAATCACACCATTTTTTGATGTCCTTCTTTGTCTTCCTGTGACCCTTCTTTTCCTGTAGCTTGGATTGGTTTTTGGGAGACTATTTGTTAGGGTTGTCTTTGTTATACTTTGGTTGTTGCAGATTTGCAGACCTAAACTCCCGTTTGTTTTGGTGCTTAAACTTCTGCTCGATTTTAACAACATATCGATAGGAACACTGAGTGATGAGATGTCCAGAAAATCCATTTCAGTTTGGATGTATCTTTGTAGAGCCCCACGGTATTTTAGGACCAAATGTTGTTCAGAGTCTTTGATACCCATCTTGGTGCGCAAGGTATGGAAGGTATTGGTGAACTACGGAACTGCTTGGCCCCTCTCTTGCCGCAGTGTGGTCCATCTCATGTACTGGTCCTCATAGTTTTCAACAGGGTAATACTGTTCCTTTACCGCATCCACAAACAAATCCCAAGTGGGCTCGACCCCATATATTCCAGACTCCTCTGTGGAACTCTGCTCCCATTAAATTTCCCACCAATGTTTGACATGGGGGAGAGCCTTAAGGAGCGCGAAGATGATCTTTTCTCTGTCGGGAAAATTGTGAACAGAGAAATAACCTTCTAATAGATTTAAGCATTTATCTAGGCCATCTGCATCTACCTGATCTTCAAATATAAGAATATCAAAATTGACTTGTACCTTAAAATGTGAGGTGTCTCCAAAGTGGCTTCTTGATGAAGATGCACCTGATGCTATCGGAAGGCATTGAAGGATGTGGGAAAAATTCTCCATCATTTCGTCCCTCTGTCACATGAGAGATTTCTCAGGCAACAAACTTATAGGATCGTCTGAAGGAATGCCTGTCCCTGATTGTTGAACATGGACCATTCACCTAACTAGGCCATTTCTATGACACTAAACATAGTGCAACCTAGATAGAACGAGTCTTCCCTAGGGAATGACTATCTGGACCATTTCTTAATGAAAATGATTGTCTTGCACCAACCTCCAAAACAGACCATTCTTCGAAACCACTCACAACTGTGAACTACAAAAGAATGACTTCCCTATGAGGCAGACCATTCTACTTGAGCACTGCTTAGAGTGAATGCCAAGAAGAATGACTGTCCTAGACCATTCCCCCACACTGGCCACAAGGGGAATCACTGTATATGGTACATCAACAATCTATCGAATCATTTTCATTACGAAAATGACTGTCTTATTTGGACCATTTTCCGAACTAGAAAATTCCTGTCCGTCAGAAATCTCAAGCCACTTTCCGAACTGGAAAGGAACTGCCCATCCTGGACCATTTTTCGAACTGAAAAAAGTCTGTCCATAAATCAATAACACATCAATGCTCCCTCCCAACCTGGGAGTAATCTCTTCCTTTTTCAATAAGGAAATCATCTCCACGGGCCCCAAATTGTAAACGTTTCATCTTGGACAAAGCTTTGACCAAAATATCTACTATCTGCTCATCTATGGGGATATATTGGAGACCCACTTCTCTTTTCTGGACTTCATCATGAAGAATGTAATGATTTATCTCAATGTACTTTGGTCTATTATGGAACACTGGTTTTCTCTGAAGGCTTCATGTAGCTCTGATCATTACAATATATATCATGGTCAAATTCAACACTTCTGTTTCCTACTAGCTCATGACATCGTGGTAAGGCTCAAACTGAAACATATCCAAGTAGCACTTCTTCTGTCATCATGAGAGTTTTCCATGGATTAGCAATCCATCATCCTAGATTTCTGAGTAACTATTCTGATACACTGTCTCTGTCATAGAAAGTTTTCACCACGCTTCTGCTGTATATGAGATACTCTATATCAAGTTGTTTGAATCCATACAAGGTCTTCTTATATCTGCATACATGGGTCTCTTTCTGGTATACCTCAAAAACTTGAGATTGCTTTACAAAAGCTTCTTCCTGAAATGCTATTATTGGGAAGAACAATCTTTTACAACCAACTAATGTAAACTTCAATCCATGGATACTGCAAGAGATATAATAGCTCAGATAGAGGTATATCTAGTTTACGGGAACAATTTGTTATCATAGTCTTCTCCTCCTTCTGGAAGAACCTCTAGTTCTGAATCTCGCAATGCTTCCATTCATAATCCTTTTTCACGATTTCTTACATACATTGTTCTTCATCATATCTTCCATTACGTCTGCTTGATTTCTTCTTAGTGGGTTCAAAACAAGCTGGTAGTCTTGTGATTCTCAGTATAATAACTAGTTGTTTTGGATTTTCTTTCTTTCTTGGAATCTTCGTGTTGTTCCTCATGTTTCACTTTAGCTCTTGGGTCCATGGACTCTTCTATAGATTCCATTTCCTAAATATTCCAAATTCTTCCTTTCATCATAGGATCATGGATGTAGATGGAAAACCAAGGATACTTTGAGGCTTCTTTTCGAAGAAGACTTCTTCTAGAGTTAAACTAAACACGTAATGTTTATCATGGATGCTACTTTCAATTGGAACATGAAAAAATACTTCATAATCATTAATGGATCATATCATTTAGGATTATCTCCCTCCTAATCCTTGCTTCATACATGAATCCATGCTCTTCTTTTGGAATTCTATAATCGGCTCCCTCCATCTAAGAGAGTCCACACTTATGTCTGCATCCTTATTACCTTTTGCAAAGCGTCACAAGTATTTTTCTAATTTCCTCTTGATTGCTGACTTCTTTATGTTTTTACTTCTTCTGGTTTCTTCCAGTTTGATTCTGATTTCGGCTTATCTTGCAGTTGTTACTCATGTAGTAGCTTCCATAGGAATTGTTTCCAAGGATTGTCAATGTACTTCATATTTTCATGTGTATTTCTTGACTTGTAGTCATCGTGATAGAAATCCTTATCTTTTGATTCTTCCATAGGTATTGTTTCACTTGAACATGTTATATTGTAGGAAATAGATATGCAAGATATATACAGAAACTATGTAAACATGGTATGTACAAGAACTATGAAGAATATTGTTACCTTGACTTAGAAGAATAAGTTTGTTTTATCCTGCTTGGCCTTCTTTGAGGGTTCCCTTTCTTTGACAACTGTTGGTTCATCTGTTTCCTTCCTTTTTCTTAACTCAGGACAATGGTTCTCGTAGTGACCATATTTTCGACAGTTGAAGCATTGTATTTTTGACATATCCTTTCCTTGATTTGGTTTCTTCCTTGAGGCAGACTTCTTCTTATTTATGAAATTCTTGAACCTTGATGTGAGAGGTTGATCATTGTATTTATTTTGGGGTTTCTCTTTTGCATTAATACTTGATTCTTCTTGTGCACAAGAAGTCCATAGTTCGTCAAATGTGGGATACTCCTTTCTTGTGTTCATGCTTGCAGTTACGGCAAATGCATCCCATGTCTTGGGAAGACCATTGGGTACTATATTTACTAGTTCCTTCTTTGAAATGATTTCTTCAATAGCTTGTAGTTGATATCTTAACTGAGAGATTCTCACAAAGTATGATGTTATGCTGTCATCATCATTCATTTTCATGTCACAGAGCTTATTCTTCAGACTCACTACTTGTCCAATGTTTCTGACTTAGATGAGGTTAGTTAGGGCATTGTACATCTTCTTAGATGAGTCAAGATGAGAGATGTAGGGTATCAGGTGGTCTTTTACAGAGTCCACTATGATAATCATGGAATTGATGTCATTGTCCTTGAACTTCTCCATAATTGCAATGGTCTGAGGTTCCTTCTCTTTTCCTTCTTCAAATTGTGGTTCCACGATCTTTCCTTTCATGATATCCAACACTTTATTCTTGGAAAGGATGAGGCCAATCCTTGTCTTCCATTCTCTGAAGTTAGAATCCCCTTCGAACTTGTTTTCTGACTTCTTAGAGTAAGTCATGACAAATTTGACTTGGTCAACCTTTGACTTTGACCAAAAACTCAAAGTTGACGTCTTAGCTTGCTGAGAGTACCAGGAGGTGTGCTAGGTTAGGGAACACTAGGATATCCATAAATTAGGTCAATATATTTACTTAAGGTGCCTCAATAAGAGGGTTAGGGTTTCGTTGTTGCAAAAAAAACTGACTGCAACTGCAACTGCAACTGAGCAAATCCTCCCAATCTATCTTCCAACGATTAGACTATCTAAAGATAGTGCGGGCCCATAATCCATTAGAAATAATAGGTGTGCTAGTTTAACCATATACAATATAAAAATATGGTCCCTCAACCATAGGCCGAAGCCACCCTCGAGCACCTTAACCTTGACAAAAAATAATTTCGGAAGCAAACCCTAGGCATAATAGCCAATCAATGTAGCGTGCCTCTCTCCAGATCTAGCTACATGGCAGAAAGTCCAAACCATAACCAATAGAAATTCCAATCCTAAACTGAGAATACAGGTTGTAGTAGCTTCAGCCGGAGCTACTCTCCAGACTTGCGTACTTACCCAGTTTCTGCAGTGCACACTCTTCCATTTCTGCATTTGCGAGTTGTGTCCTGAAAATGAGCTCTAACGTCCTGTATTTATACTATTTCTCTTGAGTTGCCTGGGATGACTTCTCATTCTGAAGGCTAAACACTCAATATTATATATTTCCTTTAGTCGACTTGTCTTCTAGGGTTATGTCCAATGCTTTAGGGTTTCTTCTTGCTTCCTGGAATATTCTATTCTTGTCAGGGTTACATGTGGAGGTTAATACCTCCCGTAACTACCATAATATCAATAGTGTAAGCCTCTTTGATAAGCTACAATCGTTTACCTTTAGGGACAAAGAGATTCTCGATCCTATAGAGTAAACCATTCTGGAAATGATAGTTAGCCTCGTTGTCACCTTATTCTCTATGAATTTGGCCATGTAGCTACTAAAACACCTCCTTGAATTCCTCATCTTTTGTGTATACCTATATGTATGTATCATGGGTAAAAGGATCCATGTACATTAGAGTTCCCAAATCTATAATCTTGGATGTGGGTGGAGTTAAAAGCATGTCTGCCAACTTATTTGTGCTACCCTTCTTATACTCGATGATTAGTTGAAATTGTTGTAAGAATCCCATTCATTTGTAGTGCCTGATTTGCTATAACTTACTCTAGGCCTGCAAATACTGAAGTGGTTGGTTATCTATGTGGATATTGGTCTGCTTTCCCATAAGATACTGCTTCCACTTTTTAGCAGCTTGTACAAGGGCATAAATATCCTTGTCATAGGTAGGGTAGTTGATAATTTCCCCATGAAATACTTCAGAATGATAGCATACATAACTTCCTCCTTGCATCAAAACTACTCCCATGGCATACCCACTTGCATCTGTGTCCACTTTGAAGGGCTTCTACAAGTTTGGTAGTGTGAGCATTGGTGCTTGAATGATCCTTCTTTCCAGCGCATCAAAATACTTCTACTAATTCTTCCCCCACTGGAAACTCTTACCACTTGCTGTTATGACATGGAGTGGTGCAACTACTACTGAAAATGAAGCTATGAACTTTCACAAGTACTGTGCTACCCCAAAAAAGCTCTCAAATTTTGTGAAATTTGTAGGAAATGGCCATTTCATGATGGCCTCCATCTTTGTGGGATCTATCTTGAGATCCCCTCCACTAATCACATACCCCAAATACACCAAAGACTACTAATAAAACTCACATTTCTTGAGGTTAACCAACAACTAGTGCTTCTTCATAGTCTCTACATGAGATGTGAGATGTTCTCTTCCTAGGTAGCACTATAAACCATTATATAATCCAAATAGACAATAACAAATGAATCTAGATAAGGGTGTAAAACATCATTCACTAGTCTCATAAATGTAGCTAGTGCATGGCATAAACTGAATGGCATAACCAACCACTCATACAAACCTTGACTTGTCTTGAAAGAAATCTTTCAGGTATCTTCTTCTTTAACTCGTACCTGGTGATATCTTGATTTCAAGTCCAGCTTAGTGAAGTACTTGGCATGCTGCAGCTGGTCCAACAAATCATTGACCCTTGGCAGAGGGTATTGGTTCTTCAGTGTAATATTGTTCAATGTCCTGTAATTGATACACATTCTCCAAGTCCCATCCTTCTTGGGCACAATTATGATGGGTGACCCACAAGGTGAGGTACTTGGTCAAATCATGTTAGAATATAATGGATGTGCTCATTTTACCATTGACAATATCTCTATTGTCACCCAACCATAGGCCAAAGCCACCCTTCGAGCACCTTAACCTTGACAGAGAATCACTCTGGAAGCAAACTGTAGGCTAGATAGCCAAACAAAGGGTAGCACACCTTTCCCTATGGATAGCGCACCAACAAGAGCTGATCAGATAGTCCAAACCCTAACCAAGAGATAGTCCAAGCCAAACATGATCTACTAGCTGCAACAGTTGCAATGGCAGCTCTCCTCAAACCTGCGCACAAGACTGAACACTGTAGTGCGCATAAGTTGCTTCTCTACAATTCTGAGACTACCTGCCAGAATGAGAACTGGCCTCCTGTATTTATACTAATTCTGGGTAACTGCCTTGACCAAATTCTCATTCCAGGTATCTGTCTGTTCAGTATATATTATTATTTCTGTCCGACTTCTTCTCTTGGAGGTTAATAACATAATATGTCCGACTTCTTCTCTTGGAGGCTAATAACCTAATATAAATTATCTTCTTGAGCTGACAAGTCTTCTAGGGTTATTAGCCAACTCATTAGGGTTTCTTATTGCTTCCCGGAGTATTCTATCCTCGTCAGGTTTACATGTGGAGGTAAATACCTCCCCCAACTACCATAATATCAACACTCCCTCCTAGCTAGGGAGGTATTACAGGTAATGGTCTTGAGCACAAAAACATACCATTCACCTAGTAGCATCAACATAGTTGTATAGACTAGATCATGACTAGATCATGAGCACCATCATCATCATCATTGTCATCAGCTACATCATCTCTCGAAACCATACTCTATATGAGTAATCAGATATGATGCTCACTCCACAGAGTGATACAAGAGCCATTCTTCTAATCTAGAAGAGTAAATGCTCTAAACCATTTTCTATCTTGGAAATATTTGTCCTTTGATTATCCATCTAACTGATAATCATTTCCAATACTATTGATAGTCTTCAAGGCAATCGAAACAAAATAGAACACAACTGTGTCTATTCATAGTAGTACATAACTACAATCCAGTGGTACAATACCACACTAAGTAACACACAAGTACTTGATCAACAATGTATAGTCACGAACAATGGAACACATCCACCACAGTAGTATACATCTACTGTCATACAATCTTCATAACAATAATCTGATATCAACCTGCACAGAAACAATGTTATGATATAAACTGAATCATCTGGGCCAATATTTCACTCACATCTGTGAGATCTGAAAGAATATCTGCCCTCAAAGTAGAACAATGAGATATCTGGACTATTCTTCTCAAGCAAGGAAGAATAACTGTCTTGTCTTTTGAACCTGGACCATTCCCCACCCTGGGCCATTCTTCCTACACTAATCAAAGTGCACCCTGGAGAGAATGTATAAACCCGAAGGAATGTCTGTCCCTGATTGCTGAGCATGGACCATTCCCCACCCTGGGCCATTCCTCCTACACTAATCAAAGTGCACCCTGGAGAGAATATATAAACCCTAAGGAATGAATGTCCGGACCATTTCCTCTGCCCCTTTTCACAACCTTTAGACTTGAAACAGAGGCCTTCAGCCAATCACAACACACTAAATCTACCACAAACCCTTCCCACACCAAGATATCTATACCACTATCATAGTATCATCTCCAAATGAAAAGAAAGAAGCACAAAAGCAACAATGTTCTATTAGGTGGTGTGCATGTAAATAGTAGGTCGCACACGGGTCATTTGATCCTACTAAGCCTATAACCATAGATGAGATTCAATATCTAGGACACATTATAAGTGGTGAAGGAATTGCCATGGATCCAGGGAAAATTGAAGCAATAATGAGTTGGCCAGCTCCTAAAAATGCAAAGGATTTAACCACAAGAGGAAAAGAATGTCCTGTACCAACCTCAAAAACATACCATTGCTCATGTTAACCACAATGAGAAATCGTTGTCCGGTGAGGCGGGATAGTCTTCTTGAGTAACCCTCAAGAAGAGAGACTCCCCTAGATCACTCCCCATGTTAACCACAATGGGAAGTCATTGTCTATGATACATCAACAATCTGGACCATTTCCCATGTTAACCACAATGAGAAATCATTGTCCGTCAGAAATATCAATCCACTTTCTGAACTGTAAAGGAAACTGCTCATCCTGGACCCTTTTTCGAACTGAAAAATGACTGTCCATAAATCAATACATATCAGTGCTCCCTCCCAACCTGGGAGTCATCTCTTCCTTTTTCAATAAGGAAGTCGTCTCCACGAGCTCCAGCTTGAGTACGCAAACTCTTTTATCTTGGATAGAAGCTTTACCAAGATGTTTGTTTATCTGCTCATCCGTGGAGATATGTATTGGATAACCTCTTTCTCCTTTCTCAACTTCATCATGGATAATGTAATGCTTGATTTCAAATGTACTTCGTTCTGGAGCATTGGTATTCTTTGAAGGCTTCATGTAGCTTTGATCAATAAAATATATCATTGTTGGAAAACTTGAACATATCCATGTGGCACTTCTTTTGTCATCATGAGATTTGATCTTCTGAGTAATCATCTTGATACAATATCTTGTTATAGGAAATCTTCACCACACTTTTGCTGTGCACTGGAGGTTCTCCACCAAGTTATCTGCATACAAGGGTTTCTTTCTGGTATGCCTCAAAGTCTTGAGATTGCTCTTCATATGCTCTTTGCTCAATTTCTCTGGAGAACATTCTTTGCATTTATCTGATGTAGAACTCCAACTCATGGATATTGACTCATGTAAAGATATGTTTGGTTTACCGAAACGAGTAATCATCATAGTCTTCTTCCTCCATCTAGGAGAACCTCTAGTTATGGATCTTGAAATGATTTCATTCATAAGTATTCCATATACTGTTCTTCATCACAATTTTCAGTTCCTCTGCTTGATTGCTTTTAGTGAGTTCATGTCAGGCTGACAATCTTGTGATATATTGACTGGTTGTTCTGGCTTCTCTTGTTTCTTGGAATCTTCATGTTCTTCCTCATGTTTTTCCTTTAGCTCTTCGGTCCATGGAGTTTCTTATAGATTCCATGGCCTAAATATTTCACTTCTTTCTTTTATCATAGGATCACAGTTCTGGATGGAAAACCAGGGATACTTTAAGGCTCTTCTCCAAAGAGGCTTCTTCTGCGGTTGAACTGAAGACGTACTGTATTTCATGGCTGCTACCATACTTCATCATTTTTAATGGATCATAGGATTAGCTCCCTCCTAATCCTTGCTTCATGTATGAGTGCATATAATTGGCTCCCTCCGTCTAATAGAGTCCATGCTTTCGTCTGCATCCTTATTGTATTCTGCAATATATAATTGGCTCTCTCTGTCTAACAGAGTCCACGCTTCTGTCTTGTTGTCTTCTACAAAATGTTATAAGTCTTTCTCTGCTTTCTTTCTGTCTTTGCTTCTTTTAAGTCTCTTCATGATTGATTCAACGTATTTCATCCTTTCATGTGTATTATCTAATGATATCAATCCTTATCCTGTTTTTCTTCCATAGGTATAGTTCTTCTTGGAATACATTATCTTCCAGGAGATAGATATACAAGATATGTACAAAGACGATGCAAACAAGATATGTATAAGAAACAAGAAGAGTATTTTTACCTTTAGAAGAAGAAGTCTCTTTTATACTAATTAGTCTTCTTTGTAGGTTCTTTTTCTTCGACAACTGATGCTTCGTGTTTCTCCTTCCTTTTCTTGAGCTTGGGACAATGATTCTTGTAGTGACCATACTTTCGACAGTTGAAGCATTTAATTTCTGAAATGTCTTTCTCTTGATTTGGCTTCCTCCTTGAGACAAACTTCCTTTTGTTCCTGAAATTCTTGAATCTTGCTGTGAAGCCCTGATCATCGTACTTATTTTGGGGTTTCTCTTTTGCACTGATCCTGGATTCTTCTTGAGCACAACAAGTCCAAAGTTATTGAAATGTAGGATACTCCTTTCTTCTGTTCATGCTTGCAACAAATGCATCCCACATCTTGGGAAGACCATTGAGTACTATGTTTACCAATTCCTTCTCTGAAATAATATCTTCAATAGCTTGTAGTTGATCTATTAACTGGGATATCCTCACAAAGTATGGTGTTATGTTGTCCTCATCATTCATCTTTATTTCACAGAGCTCATTCTTCAGACTCATAACTTGTCCAATGTTTCTGACCGAGAAGAGATTTGTTAGGGCATCATACATCTTCTTCGATGAGTCAAGATGGGAGATGTAGGGTATCAAGTGGTCTTTTATAGATTCCACTATGAT
>ML791480.1:455738-469704 GCA_009831015.1 Picea engelmannii
TATATATATATATATATATATATATATATATATATATATATATATATATATTTGGGAATATTTTCTACTTTCTCTTTATTTACTTTTTAATGTAAATTTAAGAAAAAAAAAGTTAGTAAATAAATTTTAAAGTGACCATTTAGGATCCAATTTTGGGTTTTTTATTTGTGTAGGGATTTGTTGTTAAGACCACAATTTCAATTATCTCGTAATTAGTTGAAATTTTAACATTTAAAAAAATATTTTGCTTTAGGTAGCGTCACGTTTTTATTTAGGTGTTGATTTTAAGTTTTTTCTAAGCAACTATTTTATGTTTTAAGGCCATGCTTGAAAAGAGTTGTAATTTTGACCCGGTTAGAAAAAGTGGTGCTACCGGTAGCACCACGTTTTGATTTGGGGGTTGATTTTAAAGTGTTTTTGAGAAACTATTTGATCCTTTAATCCCATGCTTGAAAAAAGTTGTAATTTTGACCCGATTACTAAAAATGGTGCTATCGGTAGCACCACTTTTTGATTTGGGGGTTGATTTTCACATTTTTTTGAGAAACCATTTGATCCTTTAAGCGCATGCCTGAAAAAAGTTGTAATTTGACCCAGTTACAAAAAATGGTGCTAGCACCACTTTTTGATTTGGGGATCGATTTTCATGTTTTTTATGCAAAAATATGGGTTTTAAGGGCTAGAGTTCTCGTTTTGAGGTCACAGTTCTTATTAAGTTGGTAACTTTGTTGGTATACCTTTAGGCTCCCAAAACACTCATATGTATTCCTGTAACAAGTCCTCTAGTTGATGTTTCTTTCCTTTAGTACAACCTTCTAGGGTTTTCTTTACTTTTAATGACTCTTCACTAGACTGGTTTTCTCTTAGAAAAAGTAAAACATATTTCTTACTAGAACTAATCAATTTCTTAGCTTGATTGACACTTACTAGTGAAAGTTTTTATTTTCCTTAGTGCGTTTTGACGATGAAGGATTTCCCATTCTTGACGATACGGTACTGATTGTCTCTTCGCATGAAGATATCATCCTTCATATACATGTAGGGGTTTCCAAACACTACTCCGCAAACATCCAATGGTACTACATCCAATTCTACTTCATATATAAAATCAACACTTTTACAACAAATTTAATCTTACACTTTTTTGCTACCTTGATTTTTGCATCTTTGATTATGTTATAGAAATTTTTGCCACACCCTATGCATCATGCTTTGGTGGCCTACCCATTCCCTCTGCACACCCAGTTTCCCCATTTTTTTAGTCAAAAATAAAAAATTCAAAATTTTGTACATATACGCGAGCTACAGTTATACAACTCGCGTATACATAGGTTGCTCCATTACAACCCGCACACATCGGGTTTTGTGCTCAAAATTAAAAATATTTTGGATTTTCCATGCCAAGTCACATGATCCATGATCCTTGGCCTTTCATATACTGGAAACACTCCAATTCAACCCTTCAATTCTGTTTGAAGGCTATAAATTGAGCCATATACAAGCCTTGAAGGAGGAGAAAAAGTTGAGAGCAAGTACACTATGGATACAATTTTCCTCATATTACATCCTTGAGTATGCATTCCTTAGTCCTTTAAGTCTGAACTCTCCTTATGTTCATCCCCCAAGCTCTCCCTATCCTGTGAAGGAGGAATCCAATTACTCCTAGAACTTGTGAGCTTACCTTGTGGAGGATTGGAGTGGTGAAGGCCTAGGTGGAGGGACTTAGTTTCTCGGTTTCGATGAGTTGCTGATACAAGAGGTTGTCACCTTTGTACTAATGATGCTTATATCAATATAAATACTCTTTTTTCATCCAATTATATGTTTCAAATGTTTATAGTAAAAATTGCGGAAACCCTACCCCGTCCATCCTACTGCGGAAACCCTTAAAAAATATTTGCATATATATAGTTACATATAATAGAAAGATTTGATTTTTTATTATTATTTGTAAATGAAATTTATTGTTTTAATCACCTCTGTACTTGATCCAGATGGATATCAGTGGCCACCCACCTTTTCCAACTGGCTCAAAACAATTTTCTGACAATTTTGGTAATTTACTATTTTTAGCAGGTTTTAACTTCCGGGGCCATTTTGAGGCCCTAAATGATGTTTTTTGGGAAAACAGGTTTGCGATATGTAAGTTTTTTTCAATATTATGTCTAAAATGAATCTCCTCGATGATACCTTTCCAACGGGCTATCATAATCCTAAAACAAAGATCATATGCAAAAGTTATGACCCCGAGAAGTTGATGTACTAACTTACCCAAATGGGGCCCACATGAATTTTGGCACTTCATCTCCTAGGGTTAGGTTTTTGGATGTATATGGATTTTAAAATTCCTGATTATTGTAAAAAGGCCTTCAAAGCCTCATTGTAATCATCTTCTTGCGAATGAGTGCAACCGTCACATCTCTTTTCAGAGATAAGCCGCCATAATTCCAACAAGCTTGTTTCCGCTGCATTTTATAGTTTCAGCTTATTTCATTATTGAATAGAAAACCTGTTTTACTGTATCTCTGTTATTTTGTGTTAAGAACTTGTTAATAATCTATACTCATTTCATTCTGGTCATATGAAAAATACAAACAGCGCCATGATCAACATCGGGTACCAGATAAGTTTCAGGTGGGCGACAAAGTTTGGTTGCACTTGCAAAAAGAACGCCTTACAGGACCGCATCAGAAGATTATCCCACTCCATTTTGGGCCATACACTATAACCAAGGCCGTGGGGGATAATGATTTTTATCTCAACATTCCTCCTTTCCTTGGCTTGCACCCAATGTTCAACGTGGATCTCCTTTGACCTTATTTCCCACCGTTATTGGACACCTCAGAAGTAGTAGAACAACTGACACCAACATAGCTCAACCCTGACTGCATACAACATGCATCCAATGATCATATTGTGGACACATAGATCAAGGGCACTCGACAACAAAGGATCCATCTTTATCGAGTCGTCAAAGCAGGGCAACTCCTGCACCAAGACAAGAGGCTCACCCGGGGCCAAATTCAACAGAAATTTCCTCATCTGATGGGGGACCTCAACGCAATGGAGACCATTTCTTCCTAAGGAGGGAGGATTGATCTAGATGGATATTGGTGGCCACCCACCTTTTCCAACTGGCTCAAAATAGTTTTCTGGAAATTTTGGTAATTTACTATTTTTAGCAGGTTTTAACTTCCGGGGCCATTTTGAAGCCCTAAATGATGTTTTTTTGGGAAAATAGGTTTGCAATATGAAAGTTACTTCCATTATTTCCTTCCATATTGCAGATAAAATGAATCTCCTCGACGATACCTTTCCAATGGGCTATCATACGCCTAAAACAAAGATTGTATGCAAAAGTTACGACCGTGGGAAGTTGATGTACTAACTTACCCAAATGGGGTCCACATGAATTTTGGCGCTTCATCTCCTAGGGTTAGGTTTTTGGATGTCTAGGGATTTTGACATTACTGCTTATTGTAAAAAGGCCTTTAGAGCATCATTGTAATCATCTTCTTGTGAATGAGCACAACCGTCACATCTCTTCTCAGAGATAAGCCACCACCATTCCAACAAGCTTGTTTCCGCTGCATTTTACAGTTTCAGCTTATTTCATTATTGAATATAAAACCAGTTTTACTGTATCTTTGTAATTTTGTGTTAAGCACCTGTTAATAATCTGTATTAATTTCGTTCTACTCATAAAATCCGGATCTCGTTGGGTACATGCGTTAAGACGACCTCTCACGGCAGGAGAAAAGATAGATGACGGGACAAGAGATCCTTTCAAACTGTTGATCAAGGAAGCCCTCACACAATAGAGGAACGAGATGATGGATAGTTTCACACAGATGCTTTGGTGGCTACCAACATGCGATGCATCTTCTTTGAACGGAGGCGCCACCCCCTTCAAGGTCCAAATAAACTTCAATATTCCTATATTTGAAGGTAAGATAGACGCAGATGTTGCAGACAAGTGGTTGAATCTGCTAGAAGGGTATTTTTCTGTCCATAACTTTTCGAATAGAGAAAAGATTACTTTTGCGCTCCTCAAAGCCATTCCCCATGTCAAAGATTGGTGGGAAACTTTCTGTGAACAAAAGGAAACAAAGGAACCCTCATTATTTTCAGTCACGGACACCTGGGAATCCTTCAGGGATGCTATTAAGGAACAATACTACCCTGTCAGAAGTTATGATGATCTGTATACCAACTGGACCACATTGCAGCAAGAAAGAGACCAAGCAGTGCCAGATTTCACAAATATCTTCCATACCTTGCGCACCAAGCTAGGTATCAAAGATTCAGAGAAATATCTGGTGCTCAAGTATCGTGGTGCTCTACATAGATACATCCAGACTAAAATGGAATTTCTGAACATCTCATCCTTGGGCGTGGCCTACCGATATGCCATCAAAATCGATCAGAATCTCAAACAAAATACACGACAATTTGGGCCTGGGAAACCCTCACAACAAAATCCAGTAAAGGGTGGCCCCAACCCATAGAAAAAAGGGTAGAGCAAAGATGGACAGTATCAGGACAACCAATCCAAGCCGTAAGCAAAGAAGGACACCAAAAAGACAAAGAAAGATACTGGGAAGTGGTGCGACTTCCGTAAGAGCCCTTGTCTTAACACGTCTGACTGTCGCTTAAAGAAGTCATTGGTGGATGAAGTGAAAGCCTCTGAATTAGATGCAGATTATGACTCTGAGCTAGAACCAGAAAGGGGAAGACGTATCATTGACGCAGAACCCAGTGCCACCGTTGCTACCACCAAGCTCCAGCCTAGTGAACCAGATGAGCCATAAGAAGGACAACACCTCTTCCATTCACAGATGTGGGTAAAATGCACCCCACTGCACTTCATCGTTGATAGTGGTAGCCAGAAGAACCTCATCTCAGCATAGGTCGTCAAGCGGCTGGCCCTACCAACAACACCGCACCCACAACCCTACACCATTGGATGGCTCCGCCAAGGAAGTGATCTTCACGTCAACCAACAATGCCGACTATTGTACGACATCAAGCCCTTCAAAGATGAGGTATTGTGTGATGTTGCTCCTCTCGAAGTTTGTGATGTTCTTTTGGGCCAACCTTATTTATGGAAACATCATGCTGTATACGAGTCTAGGCCTCATAGTGTTATTATTACTTTGAACAAGAAATTGTACAGGATACCCGAGGGAGTCCCACCTAGTGCTATTTCCTTGATCTCTGCTAAGAAATGTAGGAAATTCATTTCTCAGACGGGGAAGTTTGTCTTCTTTGTGATTCTCTCTCAGAATAAGCAAAAGATCACAACCACATCCAGGGTCTCTACAGCCGACCTCTCCACACAACAGAGGCAAGTAGATAAGGTCATGGAAGAATACTCAGATATCTTCTCCTCACCTACAGGGGTACCTCTACACTGTCAGGTCAAGCACCCCATCGATCTGACCCCTGGCGCACCGCTGCCCAATGGGCCAATCTATCTCCGCTCTCTGTTAGAGAATGAGGAGATCAAGCGAAAGATCCAAGAACTGCTCTACAAGGGGCACATCCATCCCAACTCATCACCTTGCGGGAGCCCAATCGTGCTAGTATAGAAGAAAGATGGAACCTGGCAACTCTGTATTGATTACCGAGCTCTGAATAAAATCACAGTCAGAAACCAGTACCCGATTCCCCGAATTGACAACCTCCTTGATCAACTCACGGGGCCCAAATACTTCAGTAAGATTGATCTGAAGTCTGGCTACCACCAGGTCCCAATAGAACAAACAGATTGATTTTTGAATGGTCGCAGTATATCGTCCATCATTCTTATGAAAGTGGCTGGAGAATTTGTCAAACCAAAGGTCATGACCAACCATTCGTCTGAGCCATATCTGTGTTCCATCAAGCGAGCGAGAGAAGATGATCTAGGAAGCCCACTACAGTCAGGTGGCAGGACACTTCGGCGTCAAAAAGACAGTGGCGATGCTACAGAAACATTTCTATTGGCCGAAACTTCGACAGGAGGTCAACAAGTATATCAGGTCCTTCACTACCTGTGTTATTGCCAAACCGACCACTAAGAAACAAGGCCTGTACACACCTCTTTCTACTACTGTCAGGCCATGGGAATCCATCTCAATGGACTACATGTCAGGCCTCCCATCCACCAAGCGGGGAAATGACTGTGTTTTTGTGGTTGTTGATCGCTATTCTAAGATGGCGATTCTGGTTGCCTGGAAGAAGAGTATTATAGCAGAGGCCACTTCTAAGCTCTTCTTTGAACGAGTCTGGGTACATTTTGGAATCCCATAAACCATTGTCTCATATCGGGATAGTCAATTTCTCAGCACATTTTGGTTGAGCCTCTGGTCACTACTGGACACCAAGCTCACCAAAACCATGGCCTTCCACCCCCAGACAGATGGCCAAACTGAGGTTGTAAATCGATTGATTGTGCATATCCTTCGCATGTATAATTCAAATCACCCTCACACATGGGATGAGAGCCTTTCCTATGTCCAACATAGCCACAACCGAGCCCTGCATAGCTCAACCGGCCACAACCCCTTTCAATTGGGGTTGGGATTCCAACCATTGGGTCCCATAGATGTTGCACTTCCCCTTGCGGTCACCTCGTCTAACTCATCTCCTGCTCCAACTGAAGCTAACAAAGCCACCCGGTTCATTGAGAAAATCCAACACATCCGCCAACAGGTTCAGGATATCCTACATAAGTTCAATGACAAGTACAAACAACGCCATGATCAACATCAGGTGCCACATAAGTTTCAAGTGGGCGACAAAGTTTGGTTGCACTTGTAGAAAGAATGCCTTACATGACCCCATCGGAAGCTTCGCCCACTCTGTTATGGCCCGTACACTATCACCAAGGCCATGGGGGATAATTCTTTTGAACTCAACATTCCTCCTTTCCTTGGCCTGCACCCAGTGTTCAATGTGGATCTCTTTCCCCCTTATTTCCCACCATTATTGGACACCTCAGAAGTAGTAGAACAACTGACACCAACGGAGCTCAACCCCGAATGCATACAACATGCATCCAATGATTAGATTTTGGACACATAGATCAAGGGTGCTCGACAACAAAGGATCTAGCTTTATCAAGTCGTCAAAGCAAGGCAACTCCTGCACCAAGGCAAGTGGCTCACCCGGGGCCAAATTCAACATAAATTTCCTTATCTGATGGGGGACCTCAATTCAATGGAGAAAATTGCTTCCTAAGGAGGGAGGATTGATCCAAATGGATATCAATGGCCACCCACCTTTTCCAACTGGCTCAAAACAATTTTTTGGCAATTTTGGTAATTTACTATGTTTAGCAGGTTTTAACTTCCGAGGCCATTTTGTGGCCCTAAATGATGTTTTTTTTTTGGGGAAAAAAGGTTTTCAATATGGAAGTTCCTTCAATATTGTGTCTAAAATTAATCTCCACGATGATACCTTTCCAACGGGCTATCATACGCCTAAAACGAAGATTGTATGCAAAAGTTACGGCCCCGAGAAGTTGATGTACTAACTTACCCAAACGGGGCCCACATGAATTTTGGTGCTTCATCTCCTAGGGTTAGGTTTTTGGATGTCTAGGGATTTTGGCATTCCTGCTTATTGTAAAAATTCCTTCATATCCTCATTGTAATCATCTTCTTGCGAATGAGTGCAACCGTCACATCTCTTCTCAGAGATAAGCCACCACCATTCCAACAAGCTTGTTTCCGCTGCATTTTACAGTTTCAGCTTATTTCATTATTGAATAGAAAATCAGTTTTACTGTATCTCTGTTATTTTGTGTTAAGCACCTATTAATAATCTGTATTCATTTCGATCTTCTCATAAAATCTGGATCAGTACTAATGTTGATTATATTAATAGAAATACTCTTTTCTCGTCCAATTATATGTTGCAAATTTGCTATACATGTTAATGGATTATGTCAGTTTATATGCTAACATTTCATATGTTTTCCATATGCTTGTGTATCTTGGATGTTGAGGACAAGTTGTAAATATTAGGCATTATATAGTGAGCTCAATTGTGGTCTCCTATGAATGTTCGGAAGAGGTAGGCTTCTAGCCTTTCTTTTGTTGGCATTTCCATTTATCTAGCATACTTGAAATTTGAGTTGATTTCTTGCTGTTGTTCCATCTGTTGTGGTCCAACCCCAAACCATAGAGATTTATTCCTTGTAAAAAATTGGTGACTCCACTAGGGAGTCTCCTTTTTGGGGTTAGTTGGTGATTTTTCTCTTTGATTGCTCTCTGTTTTCCTGAGTTCCAGTTTGCATGTAGCTTAACAACCTCTACATTGTTGTGTATTTGAGTTGCTTGGATTAATTCTTACCCAATCATGGTTTTTCTTGGCATATGCAGATTTTCCCTGAACAATCGTTTACATACACTAGATGTCTGTGTCTAGGGCACATACATATTCTTACGTTCCTAGAATAATCACATACATCTTTTTCTAAGCCTTCTAGTCTTAGTTAGGTGTTTGTTGGGTGGGTTCTGAGTGTCACTGAATCTTCTTGGGTCTCTGTTCTTCCTGTTGAGTGCTTGCATAGTGATAGGAAACTGTGTTATTGTTAAATTTTTGGGAAACTTGTTTCTTGTTATTTTTCTCATTTTTAGTCCTTGCATTTAGGTCAGAGTAGTATCTTCTTGGTGTCCTGATTGGCTTATCTTCCTGTGCTTGCAGTAGGGTTTGTCTGAGAAGTTATTAGTTCAATTTTTCATTTTCATTCCTTTATATTGAAAACACAAAAGAATTTGGTTTTTGCATTTTCATTTTTCCTATACTTAAAATACAAAAAAATTGCAATTCATTTGAATCATTTGCACTTTTGTCTAGATTGCATTAGCCTTGGAATTTTAGGAAAGATTACATTGTCATTAAAATTGAAAGAGATTGCGTCTTGTGCACATGATTTAGAAGCATATCATTTCTTTTGAAAAACGAGACTAATACTTAGTAGTGTTTTTACATGCGATTCTTTCATATGCTAAGGCATAACACCATTAGTTTCATGACCATACCTCTTGAGTAAACAAAAGCCACTAAAATAAACACTCAATAATTAAAATTGATTAGAAATATTTTATCTTTTAGGGTACACAAACAAGTTTAGGATTTAGGGCCTTGGAATAGGATTTTGTGAGTAAACTTCTCCAAGGATACCAAACTCAACATAGGTGTCTGTCCAGGGAGTGTATAAATCCATTGTATAATTGCTGTTCTCAAGAGACTCCACTAGATTTAAGCAGGATGCGAAGTTGGTTGCAAAGATAACCCTCTAATACCTTCCTAACGTTGGAGATATTTCTGGGCTTCTATTCGTATATGGGGGTTCTTGGGGTATCTTGGTGCTTCTTGAACTTCAAGCTTAGCTACCCTACCGACACGGTGGCTTGAACTGCGACTGTTCACCCGAGCATTGGTTATACCATAGTGATTTTAGTTTCCTATCCTAGGTATCCACACATGTTACTTGCAGGGGTTATTCTGCAGGTACCCTAAGTCAGATAGGGATCATAAAACACACAAAATTTATGGAGGATATTCTCTTTGGAGGGGTCTGACTGACTGCACTTTGAAGCCCACAAGGGTCCTTATAATGGATTATGTTATCTCTTCTCTATTTTTCAGGAGTTTCAATCCCCTCCTAGGAGAGACATACCTTCTTTAGTTCATGAGGCCCCTTTTCAACCACCCTCTCTTCTTTGCGTGCATTTGCCTCTAGTTTTATTTAGGAGTGTGCTCTTTGTATATTAGTTGGCCTTAGATTTTTTCTTTGTGTCACAAGTTTAGATTCATCGTGGAGCAAGACTAGTCTCCCCGTCGATCTTTTCGGCTATTGAATCAATTACCAAAATTTGGTCTGATATCAAAACCACCTCCTAAAATGTGTAGAATTAATAAACGTGGTGCATACATCTTCGTCACTTAGTCTCACGACCATCCCAACTTGAGTACTGATTCAGATATGAGAACTGATTCAAGTATGGGTGTGTCAGAAAGCCATTCGACTCCAACCTCTGCTATGGTTAGTAGAGTCCCCGTGACTCCCTCATCATCGATTACTTGGATTTCAGGGACTCCCTGAGTTAGTGTTACCCAATACATGAGCTCAACTCAGTCCATAGGGACAAATCATTTTATGTTTTTGAGTAGTATGAATTTTTCGTCATCAATATCTGTTACCCCTAGCACATTTTTTATGGGGATTCCTAGTTATAGTTCTCACTCGATGCCTCTCGCTTCTAATCCTTTTTCTTTTGGTATGCCAAATATGAATCTGCATATGCCATCCTCCATTCCAACATCTAACGAATACAATTTTTGGGTCAGGGGGCATGTCACTTCCTTATAATCCTTTCCCGTTTGGTGGGGGTCATATCCCTCAGTCATTTCCTATGATAGGGGTTTGGAATCCTCCTTCCTTTGGACCTAATCCTAGTTATAATTTTCAAGGATGGAATAGTCAAATGGGCAGGGTTTCTACTTCATATATCACGTTTGTCTATCCTTCATCCACAATGCCTGTTCCTGCGAATGATTTTCTTATGGAAAATCGTCCTCTAACCTCTGGTATGACATCGGGGGCAGGAATCAATTTTCTAATATGAGCAACCCCTCGCATGGATTTCCTTCGTCAGGGGGTAATGTATATACTCACATGGGTAATATGTATCATATCGCTTTTTCCTCACAAGCATTCCCATCCAATATGTTTACTTTACAACGTTTCATGAATTAGCTAGGAGGGGGATATTATCCTATCAGGCAGGGCCATGGTGTCTACTAGAACCCTCCTCGGCCCATAGTCTCTCAAAGTTAGTCTTTCTTGGGAGCATGGTCTCAGACGCCGTAACCAAGGATCTCTTTTCTAGCAACGCTGGATTTTCCAGATCTGTCGAGATTAATGAACAACCCCGTGTGTCATGTTCCAACATGCCCCCTATTCCTGCCAAGCTTCCCTTGGACATTTTGAAATTCGAGGGTAAGAGTGGAGAGGATCCAGATGATCATGTTACTACTTTTCACTTATGGTGCTTGTCAAATTCTCTTAATGATGACTTGGTTTGTTTGAGACTGTTTCAACGCACCCTTACGAGGGTTGCTACGAAATGGTACATCGAGTTACCAAGGGGCACATACCGAACTTTCCATGAGTTGGCCTTAGTTTTTCTCAACCACTTTCAACTGCTGGTTCATTACGACGTCGATACTGAGATTTTATCTACTTTCCATTAGGACAAAGCCACCCATATCTCAGATCACATTCAAGAGTGGCGTAGAAGAAAGTAGTTGATTAAAGCTAAGATTCCTCTAGAGTTTCTATTGGAGTGGTTCCTTAAGTCCCTATTGCCATATATTTTGAAGGATGTTTTTACATCCGGGGTAACAACTGAGGAAGAGTCCATATTTAAATCCCAAAAATTAAATATTATATACACTCAATTTGGGATACTCTATGAAATTATTCCTGACGCACCAAGGTCGAGTAATGATCCAAGACAAAATCCCAAGCCCCATACCGATAGAATTATAGGCTCAACAAATGCCAATTTTGTAGACTAGGTGAAAAATCAAATGGAAATTTGTCTCTCAACCATTCTACAAAGGGACAAGCTATGGCTTTGTCTCCTCCCACCCAATCGTCGGAAGTACATTCCGTGTAGTTGACGAATCGGAAGGGTAACCAACAACTCAGAGGGAATAAGAGGAAAGGTAGAAATAATAACCGCAAGGGTGGGAATAATAACAACAATAACAAGAATAAGGACAATCAGAATAATGACAAGTCTGGTAACAATGTTGGTGAGGGAAAGAAGGAAAAGTGGAAGGTGAAGTTTCCATGTAAGTCGTGTAAAGATGATCAACTTACCCATTTATGCCCTAAGATAGGGGAAGCCTTGAGGCTTATAGCGCAACAACCTGTTGTGTTAGCTAATCCGTTTCTGCATAATCAAAATATGGCCTCAGGAACCTATAACACTGGAAATGCATTGGGTGGATGTACAAATCCCCCAACATATGATTGTGGCCATCAATGCCTAAATATGGTTCGATATGAGATTAGTGTAGCCACTAGGACTTGTGATTATGGTCCTCCACAACCTACTTTGGGTACAGAGCCTGTTGGATTACTGAGAGGGGGGGTGAATCAGTAATAACGTAATTATAATCCTTTTTCTTCAAATGTTATATCAATGTAGAATTATTATCCAATAATGAGCAGTAATAAACAATCACACACATACACAGTACACCAGTGTTTTACGTGGAAACCCAAATCGGGTGAAAACCACAGAATGCATTTTATTATATGTCTTGAAGAATTACATTCATTGGAAGCACCAACTTCCTTTTTTTTCTAGCTGTAACTGGAAGGAGGCTCCAACCCCCTAGTTTCTCAGGCTATAGCCTGAGGGAAGCTCCAACTCCCCAAATCTCTGGCTACAACCAGAAGGAGGCTACAACCCCCAATGTTCTCCGGCTACAACTGGAAGGTGGCTACAACCACCTGTCCTTGCCCCATCCTACCACCCTGAAGTAGAAGTAGAATGATGGAACCACTGTCACACTATCACTGTGAGATATATCGCTGTAAACCTGTACCAATAAATCTGAACCATGCGTCAACCATGCATCAACCTGTACCATAAACAAGTGCATCAACCATGCACCAACCTGTAATCAACTTGTACCATACACAAGTGCATCCAAACATGTGCCAAGTATGTACCAATCATGTGTCAACTACTCATCAACTATGACTCATCAATATGTACCAACATCATCAACTATACACCTCATGTATGTGCGCCAACTCATCAACTACTTGTCTCAACCATGTACTCAACATGCACCTCAACCAAAAGACCTTATAAATTTCATCATCCAAATATGATTTGTAGCTTTGTAATAGACCTGGTGTATATGATCACATCCTTGCAAACCTTCCTTAACTTTAGAAACAAGAGACTAGCATTTTCATCAAACTTTTCTTTAGTCTCACATGCCTAGTTTTGGATTAGTCAACAACCCTAACTTGAAGTAATCATAACTTTGAAATTGTAATGTATAAAGATATGAAACTGATACACAATGTTCTTCAGTGTGTTTTATGCAATTCATCCAAGTGGCACTACTTGGAACCTCTCAGAAAAGGAGTTATAACAAAAATGACATACCTTGCTGAATTCTGACTTATTCTAGAGAGCGACCTTGTAGAGCGTGCCCCGCACAAAATATTTAATGAAATGATATAAAACTATTACCAAAAATACTAAAGAATGTACCCTAACTAACACAATTTGTCTCACTGAATTTGGATCTGTTATGAAGAAGTTATGACGTTTTTACCCGAAACACCTGATTTTGACTAGTTTCAGGACTGGCCACAAACCCTATTTTACACAGAGTGTAACTCCCAAAATACAATGACCCACAAGCTGAATTTTTAACCACAGATACTTGGATATGTTTTCTCACTTGCATAGATATTTCAGGACCTGAATCATTATAGAAAAAAAGTTACAGCGAAAATGGTGAGATGACCTGAAAATAACATACCTTATAAAGCACCATCAAAATAATTTATCCTTCCTTGCATTTCGGCCTTCTTTTCTTCACTTTCCTCAGAATTTTGGCTTAGATATCATTTGTATACCTCAGACACCTATAGATATTCAATATTCTCAAGTGTGTTTTAAATGAGAGAGCCTTGCCTCTTATTTATACTCTCCAAGTAGCTTCCTTAAAAACATCTTCTAGGTCACTTGGCCCCACTTTCCTTATTGTAGGGTTGGGTCCACCTCTATTTTTTCCATTAAAATTATTATTGAAATAATTTATTTTGTATTCACTTTGAATTATAATACACTCATAACTTCACTTTATTATTTACCTTTTAAAATCTCTTAAACCACTTTGATTACTTTGACCTTTTGGGGCTTCTAGATGA
>ML791480.1:469754-539992 GCA_009831015.1 Picea engelmannii
AATAGTATTATCTGAAAATATATCATAACTCATACCATTACCCATCAAACAAACTTGGGTCCATTACCCAAACCTGGGGTCTCCAACTTCTCATGGCCCTAACTCTCTAACCGTGAGGAATTATGTGACGTTCCACATACCACTGAAAATGAAATGACAAGAACTATCCATCTAGGATATTTTCCCTGACAAATTCACTTTCCTTCATCTAATTATTCCACAATTAAGCATGGGTTCTCTTACTCCACAAAGCGTCTTCCCGTGAGGGCTTTCACCATAAGGGGACCACTTTGGAGTTCATCCATATTTACTTCTTATCAACCATGACAAAAAAATAATGAGTCATATTTACATCAAACACTATTGGGTCCATTACCCAAACCTTTGTGCTACGGGTCTTTCTTTAAGGGTTGACATCAATGACAACCAACCTTAATCAACAAAGCCTCCCCCTCCAGAAACACCTTTGCAGATCGATAAGCCTAATCCTATGCCTCACATTTCTAAAGGAGTTATTAAGTGCTCTGCTCATAATCCCAATTCCAGATCCACCCAAAATTACTCGATTGTCGAAGATTTGGGCCAAAAGCCGTGTGCGATGTAAACTTTGGAGGTACTTCAGAAGTTCCCAACAAAAAAGAATGTCTTCTTATCTATGTTAGGGGATCTTGACTCAAATGGCTCAAAATTTATAAATTTCAATGTCGTAGTTGTTGAGTCTCACTTACCTTACCATGTGTCTTTTCAAATCCATGTGGAATGTATGAATACAACTATTAAGCGTAATGTAGTCGATGAAGGTGCTTTGACATCTATGATGTATCTATCTTGTTGGAAATCTATTAGATCTCCACATCTTTCTCAGTATATGACTATGTTAACTGCATTTGATGGGCGTTCATTTAGACCCCATGGTATCTTCCCTACTTTTAAAGTCCAGTTAGGTGGTAAAACTGTGGAAATCAAGGTCGAGGTGGTTGATGCACCCCTTGAATACAATATTTTATTGGGGCGTAATTGGATTTACGCTATAAAAAATATCGCGTTGTCAATGTTTCATGTTTTATGCTTTCCTCATGAAGGGAAGATTGTGATGATCGACCAATTATCTTTCTCATGCTCCAGTTCCTCTACATAGATGGGACTCTTGGTCCCCATTGTCGATAATTCTCAGAAGGAAACTGAGAATATTGGTGTTAAAATGTATCCCTCCTTGATGGGAACCTTTAATTTATCGACACCAATCTCGTATATTAATGCAGTTTCTGATGAATCCTCATTATCATATGAACGTCACTCACACATCAGAATGGAAATTCCATTGTCTGCAGTCAAGACTACATATCGAGATATCCTGGAAGCCACTACAGACCCAGATCCTCCCTATTCATGGGCATAAGATGTGGATCCTGTCCTAGAGCCCATATGGGTCATAAACTCATCTAGTTCACATGATTTCCTTGATGATATTTTTCCTTCAGAAGAAGTGATCTTCGAGGGCATGATTGGTCTTGAAAGTCCTTGGGAGGACCTTTACCATAGATCTTATTTTCTCCCAGAGCTTGAAAGGATATAAAGAGATGAGTTCAGATTCGCCATGAGAAGGATTGTTGGTCACACCGTGGTTCCGTTGGATAAGAATGGCATATATGCTGAATGGAACATGGCGAATATCTCTCCTACCATTGAGATCAAAATATATCGAACCCATGGCAAGGTTGAGAATGTTTATATTTGTGCAGTTTGTGCACCTGAAGAAATTCATATTTACACCGATTTGTTTAAGGAATTCCAAGACGTGTTTTCTTGGTCATATGAAGAAATTCCAGGGATCGACCCTAGTATTGTCGAACAAAAAATCAAGACTTATCTGAATGTTAAGCTAGTTAGACAATGATTTAGAGCAGTGAATCCCAGGAAGTCCCCCACCATTAAGGTAGAGGTGGAGAGGCTACTTAATGCTGGCTTCATTGACCCAGTTCCCTTGACTAAATGGGTATCCAATCCCATTCTTATGGTTAAGAGGAAGGGAACCATCTGTGTGTGTATGGATTTTAGGGATTTGAATAAATGCTGTCCTAAAGATAATTTCCATATGCCATTTATTGACCAGATTATTGATGAGTGTGCAAGGAGTGAAATATTTTCTTTTATGGACACATTTTTAGGCTACAATCATATCCAAATTAAACCCGAGGATCAACATAAGATGAAATTCATTTGTCCTTGGGGTACGTTTGCATACTGGAAAATGCCTTTTGGCCTTGAAAACGTTGGAGAAACGTTTCATTGGGCTATGAACTTTGCTTTACATGAACTCAAACATATAATTGAGGCTTATCTGGATGACCTCATTGCTCACTCTCATAAGAGGGTTGATCATCTAACCTATCTTCGGCTAGTGTTTGAAATATGTCATCATTATCGTATTCAGTTAAACCCTAATAAATACATCTTCTGCGCTAGGTCAGGACGCCTTTTTGGATTTATAGTTTCCAAGCAAGTGATCATGGTGGACCCAATGAAGGTGGAGGAAATACTTTGGTTTCCTCCCCCACACAGTATGCGTTAGCTTCAGGGTTTACAAGGGAAAGCTAACTTCTTGCGTTGCTTTATATCCAACTTTGCCAACATCACTAAGAGTTTTATGCGTCTCTTGAAAAATGATACTCCATTTATATGTGATGAGTGAGCCCATGAGTCCTTTGATGCCCTTAATGTTATACACCATTTTTTCACACTTTTCTAAGTGTCACAATTGTCGCATTGCACTTTGTTAAGTGTCACAAGTGTCACACTAATATCTGCTTAGTGTCGTTAGTGTCGCAAATTCCATGGTCCATTATGCTAAGTGACACATCTTATTTTTCACACTTTTCCGAAGTGTTTCCACCTCAATTCCATGTAATAATGATCCATTACATCCCCTTGAGGATCAAGAAGAAGAAGACACCTTTAAACACTGACAATTTTTCCTTTTTCACTCAGTCCTGACTCGGTTTGACCATGGACTTCCCCTTTCCATGTAGGGGGAGCGACCATCCCTTTGACACAGTGTGAGGGGAGAAACTTGGTCACTCTATATTCCCTTTTAGGGGAGAGACCATCTGGATAAGGTCAAAAGTCCATGATTCTAGGGGAATATTTCGAGAAGAATCTAGGATCTTCTTGGGTTGTTTTCTTGGTTTTTTCACTAGATTAGTTTGAACTTGGTTTCTATGGTATAATGGGAACAACCTTGTTATGAAGATAAATCATCCCTTACAAATATCGATTCTTTTCTCAACCAATTCCCTAATTTATCCTAAGTGGTTGAGCTCCTATGAATCTATATAAGCAGACCATTTCAGAGTGAGAGGGGATGGAATGAAAGCATACCGAACTTATGATCTTGTCAAGGAGTGCCAAACCTTTGTTTATCATGTGAATAAGTTGAGTTGGATTCATGTTCAAGGGCTAAAGAAAGGAGCTTGAAGGATTGCAAAACCAACATTAGGTTGTAAGATTCATGCTTTCATTAATATAAGAACTTGGCCTATTTCTCTTATACTCTTTCATTCATTTATTGTTTATTTGATCACTTTTTCTAAGTTATCAATAGGTAGGGTTTCTATTACTTGATCATAGATAGTAGTAGGAGAAGGTCCCTTTGTTCTTGCAGGATTCACTTTGCGAAGGAGGGTTGCTTGGATTGAAGCTCAACTGTTGGAGCGACGAGGACAAATGTAAGAAACCAAGTACACACACCTCTTAACCTTATCTCTCAACCCTCCCACAAGAAATTAGAATGGTTTTTTAGGAGGATGTTAGTGTCCATTTGTTAGAGCTTGTATCACTTGTAGGAAACCCAAGTGAGGGGAACTCAACCTGTCCCCAGTTGAGTCGCCAATTTATTGTGGTGAGAATTCTCCTAGACGTGGTTTCCAACCTCTCATGGAATCTTGCAATATTTGACTTTGACATTGAAGGGTAAGACTGTTTCGGTCGATATCGAAGTAGTTGACGCATCCCTGGATTGCAATTTGTTACTTGGTCATAGTTGGTTCTACGCGATGAATTTTTTCACATCTACAATGTTTCATGTCTTATGATTTCCCCATCAAGGAAAAATTATCACTGTTGACCAACTGGACTATATCACTCCAGATCTCCACAATGCTGCGACGAATGATGTCCCTTTTCTAGGATAATCTAGTCTTAAGAGTGTATGGGTAGGTGTCCTTAAGGATTCCTTGCTCATGGGGTTTTTTACATTACCTGCTCTCGCCATCCCACAGGTTTCCATGTTAAATATGATTTCAACTCAGGTGCGACAATCCATAGAATTATCTGATCCTTTGGTAGTACCCGATCTCAATGAGCATGATTCATCATCTTTGTTAATCTATTTAAAACATTAAATAGACCCCCCTCCATTCCAATTGAGTCTCCCTCTGGATCGCATACTTGAACCTTCTTTTCCTCTTCCTCATGAAAATTTTCCCGTTAGTAACCAACTGCCTAAATGGGGAAAGAAGAAAAGTCACCGGAGGAAATGATGCTTGGGGGGCAGGTCTCCAGCCTCTAGGCATCATGCTGGAGCACACCCACTAGTTTATTTCACACAAGCTGGGGGAAAAACACCTCTAGAGAGACACACTGCTAGGAGCGATCCTCGTTTGAGGGTCGTTCCCATCATAACATAATAGTCTTTTCTAGAACAAGCTTAGTCTTTGTTCTTTCTAGTGCTCGTTAATACATGAGAATATGTTACTAATCTTAGTATTTTTTCTTTCTCATGCTCGTTAATACATGAGAATAAGTTACTGATCTTAGTCTTTTTTCTTTCTCGTGCTCGTTAATACATGAGAATAGGTTATCGATCTTAGTCTTTTTTCTTTCTCGTGATCGTTAATACATGAGAATAGGTTACTGAGTACACTTTTATCTCTTTTTCAGACACGTAAAATCTATATGAAAAATGAACTCTTTGGAGTCTCCTTTAAGCTCTTTTCAGACTCTCTAAACATGAAAATATTGTCGAGTGAGCTGGTGTCTTTTGAGTGATAGTTTACCCCTTTTTCGGCCTCGTTAGACTAATTACAAAAAATGAATACTCTAGTCAAGCATGATTAGAAGAGTTCTCCTAGGTATCATTTTATACTTTTTTGGACCCTGGGGACTAACTGTACAAAAAATTCCATTGTGGAGTCTTCTTTATTGAATATTTTTAGGTTCTCGAAATATGAAAAGACTATCGAGTTTTCTTTCCTTGGACTCATAAAATCTACACAAGGAGGGACTCATTTGGGACCGAATCCTTCCTTCTTCAGGTTCGTTAAACATGTGAAGAGGGGACTCATCGAATATGAGTTAAATAAGAATTTGTTATCCTCCTCGATCTCGCTAAAAAACAAATAGGTACTCTCCTATCTGGGTGGGGGAAAAATTTGAGAAGTGAGTCAAGTATTTCATTTATGGCAACTTGATGTCACCATTGAACATGACACTTGTTTGAATCCAGTGTGTCGTCATACTCTTTTGACTCCTTTAGAAGAGAACCCTTGTTTTTTGTTTCATTCGATGCGTCGTCATACTCTTTTGTCTCATTCAAAGAGATCCATTGGTTGTCTTCACATCATCATACTTGGTACTCATGCTTTGTTGAGTCAATGCTGCCAAGTCATTCATTGTGCTGCCATATGTTCAAGGGAATTCAACCTCTACATTTTTCTCCCTCGTGTCAGTTCACCATCATTTGATCCATCACTATTCATCACTATCTTTAGTAGTTTCGTGTCGATGATGAAGGATACATCATGGCCCTCCTTCGACGAGTCTATTTCTGTCGAAATCAATACATTATCCAAGAATTATAATTAGAAACCAATTAGTACCTTGGACCCCGCATGCCTCAATGACAAGTTTCCTTTATTTTGACAACGAGTTTACACCATTGACCCCTGATCGATTGATTCCATGAGTGTTCGACTTCATACCATATATTCAAATTCATTGGAATGTACTCGGAGTAGCTTGGGAGTCATTGTCATCATTGGTGATTTCCCTCACACTTGTTAACGATATACATTATTGACCAGTAATCAAGTGGTTTCTACCATGTTCAACGTCAAGATATCTATTCACATGACTAGATTCATACTATTCGGGATTGGGATTGAAGACCCTGGGGGGACCATCCAGTAAACATTCATTTTTTTATCTATGTTCCCCAAGTTGCGATGGAGATTATGAAGTTGTTATATATACTATGACATAGATCCACATCGTATTGATTTGTGGCTATGTTCCGTCATATTATAGCTTCATTGTGTACAATTTTGTGGCTACATTTTGATCGAATCATAGAGATATGGATCCACATTGTATGTTTGGTGGACATATCCTTAGTCAGTGATTTCATGGATCTGTAGTGTATTGGTTGACGACCATGCTTTGAGTAGATGATTTCGAGTATGGGTATTCCTACCTCGGGGATGATATTTGTATATTGATGGATGTTTGCTTGATTTTCCGATAGGTATTCTAACTTCAGCCCCTTGATTCCACATTATTAAAAAGTGTTTCTTCCATCATTTTTCTCCTCTTACCTCACACTTTGGGGTGCATCTGTTATACACCATTTTTTCACACTTTGCTAAGTGTCACATTCCACTTTGCTAAGTGTCTCAAGTGTCGCACTTCACTCTGCTCGGTGTCATTAGTGTCACAAATTCCATGGTCCATTATGATAAGTGTCGTATCTTATTTGTCACACTTTTCCTAAGTGTTTCAACCTCAACACCATGTAAGAATGATCCATTACATCCCCTTGAGCATCAAGATGAAGAAGACACCTTTAAACCCTGACAATTTGGTCTTTGTCACTCAATCCTGGCTCTATTTGGCCATGGACGCCCCATTTCCATGTAGGGGGAATGAACATCCCTTTGACACAGTGTTAGGGGAGAAAATAGGTCACTCTGTCTTCCCTTCTATGGGAGCGACCATCTGGATAAGGTCAAAGTGCATGATTCTAGGGGAAGATTTCAGGAAGAATCTAGGATCTTCTTGGGTTGTTTTCTTGGTTTTTTCACCAAATTAGTTTGAACTTGGTTTCTATGCTATTATGGGAATAAAATTGTTATGAAGATAACTCATCCCTTACCAAGATCCATTATTTTCTCAACCAAGTCCCTAATTTATCCTAAGTGGTTGATCTCCTATGAATCTATATAACCATACCATTTTAGAGTGAGAGGGGATGGAAGGAAAGCATACCAAACTTATCATCTTGTCAAGGAGTGCCAAACCTTTGTTTATGTGAATAATTTGAGTTGGATTCATGTTCAAGGGATGAATAAAGGAACTCGAAGGATTGCAAACACATCATCAGGTTGTAAGCTTCATGATTTCATTAATATAAGAACTTGGCCTATTTATCTTATACTCTTTCTTTCATTTCTTGTTTATTTGATCACTTTGTATAAGTTATCAATAGGTAGGGTTTCTATTACTCGATCATTTATAGTATTAGGAGAAGGTCCCTTTGTTCTTGCAGGATTGAATTTGCAAAGGAGGGATCCTTGGATTGAAGCTCAACAATTGGAGCGATGAGGACAAACGTTAGAAACTAGTTACACACACCTCTTATCCTTCTCTCTCAACTCTCCCACAAGAAAATATAATGTTTTTTGAGGAGGATTTTAGTGTCCATTTGTTAGAGGTTGTCTCACTTGTAGGAAACCCAAGTGAGGGGAACTCAACCTATTCACAGGGGGAAAATTCTCACCAAACTTAAGAAATCCCTAGTGTTGACACCTCTGCTGAGTCCTCTAGACTATAGGAGATATTTATTGCTTTATATAGCCACGACTAACGAGATGGTTGGTATGGTTCTCGTTCAGTAGGATGATGATATCCATGAGCAAATCATCTATTATCCTAGTCAAAATATAATCGTTCCTGAACTTAAGTAGTCTCACATGGAAAAGCTAGCCTTAGCAGCCATGCATGCGGTTCAAAGATTGCACCATTATATATTAATTCACACGACTACCATGGTCGTCGATGTCAATCCATTTTAATACATCCTAACAAGGCATATCATAGGGGGAAATAAATAAATGGATTGTGATTTTGCAGGAGTTTGATCTCAATTTTTTCTCCTCAAAATCTAAAAAATCGCTAGTCTTTGTGGAATTAATGTTGGACTTCCCTAGGAAGGATGAGGTTACCATTTTCGATGACTCATTTGTTAATGAGAAAATTTTCCTTATCTCATATTTGGACCCCAGGTATGGAGAAATTTTGATATATCTTCAAACTCTGAAGCTTCCCCAACATCTTCTGAGGGATGACCGATGACACATATGCCATCAAGCCAAAAACTACCTCATTATCTATGACACTTTGTATTACCGAGGGGTAGATTATATTCTACATTGTTGTTTGAATCATGAAGAAGATGAAGTTGTACTCAATGACTATCACATTGTGGCATGTGGTGATCATTTATCTGGGCTTGAGACAACCCAAAAAATATTGCGATCTGGTTATTTTTGGCCATTGATTTTTAAAGATCGCGTAGAAGCAGTCAAGAAGTTTCACCCTTGCCAGGTGTTCGCTCTTAATATGCACTCACACCCTGACCCTCTTCACCCAGTCATTACCATTGGTACCTTCACCAAGTGGGGGGTGGAATTCACAGATTGCAACCCAACCTCAGCTGGGGGGCACCATCATATTATCGTGGTCATGAACTATTTTACCAAGTGGGATGAGGCCATGCCTACAATTAAATCCGATGGTGAGACTACAACACACTTCTTATTTAATCAAATCATAACTAGGTTTGGAATTATGAAGGATATTGTCATTGATCATGGCAATCACTTTCAAAAAAATATGATGACAATTTTGACATCAAAACTAGGGTTGAAGAAAGATTATTCATCATCATATTATCCCCAGGAAAATGGCCAAGTAGAGGTTGTGAATAAATATCTAAAAGCCATTTTTCAAAAACCTGTAAGGCAAAGTAAATATAACTCACACGTGATGCCCTAGCCTTCTCTCTGGGCATACCGAGATGAAATAAAGACTTCCACTGGTTTTTCACCATTCCAATTGGTTCACAGAGTGGATTCGGTTCTCCCCATTGAATGTGATATTCCTTCTCTTGAGCTCCTACCTAACATGAATGATCTCGAAGAATGCCTTGTAAACTTAGATAAACTCGATGAGCAATGTCGATATGCCACCCTAGCCATCGAGGCAAATAAGTGACATGTTAAGGTCCAATATGATAAAATTTTCCATCCCAGATAGTACACTGAGGGTGACCTGGTCCTTCTTTACGACCAAGCTAAAGAACCATTGGGGGCAGGAAACTTCAATCCCATGTGGCATGGTCCTTATATCGTGAGAGGTATCATAAAAAAAGGAGCCTATGAGTTAGAGAATTATGAAGGGAACATGATGAAATAGCCCATAAATGGGCTCCATCTCAAAAAGTATTATGCTTGAGCTCTCCATCTCAAGCATGAGCTTTGTATATTGTTGTAATTTAGTGTATATATTTTTCTTTTTGTTCTTTTGTGTCACCGATTTTCTTATTGAGTTTCCCCTTGGTTGGTAGATGTCAATGAAATCATTGGTGTTCTTAGGTTTCAAAGACAATGCCAGTTGTCATACTCAGAATATAACTTCCATCGCTTGGGTTATCTAATCACCTGAGGGACAACTGGTGTTTTCATGAGGCATTTGTCTGAAGCCATCGACGAACAATGTGGCTGAGTATAGTGTCATTATTGAGCTATTATGTGATGCTATTTCACATGGTGTTCGATATTTATAGGTTCGCCTGGATTCCTATTTGGTCGTGTCTCAATTGAATGACATGTATCGGGTTAGGGATCCTACGCTACTCTGATGATTCCTTTGGGTATGAATTTTGGAACAATATTTTGATTTCATTACTGATAATCATATCCCTAAAAGTTCTAATAAAGTATCCGATGCATACACTAATTACATTTTAGATTGGAATTTTTCGCATAACTAAGTAAAGGAAACATACATTCATATGTTTATACATTCATCCATTTCAAAATATATAGGTAAATCCGAAGAACAAAAGTTTTTGTATTTCATTCATTAAGTTCCAAAAAATATGGTATCATAGTACAAAATTGGGATTTTAGCCTGAGGTCCCGGGTGCATATCATGTTATCACACTATAACATTCACGAGATGCCGAAATATTCTCACCCACACACGAGGTACACCAACAACCTGCCTCTTCATAGCCTCAGGCAAGTCTTCGACCTGGATCATAGGTATCCTATGCATCAAATGTGCTAGGTTTTCCTGCATGTTCTAAAGAACTTGCTCTACTTCTTCACCAAACATCTCCTCCCCTCGACCCCTGCACCGATGCCATATATATCCATCCACTCATCATTGACCTACATTGACATAAGAGGTTCAAATGTTAATATATGATTCCATACCCAAAATATTTGCATTTATGAAATCAAAAAACAAAAAAAATTAAATTTCATACCAATCTCCCCAAAGAAAGATCTTGGTGGTAATGGCATGTCGCAATCCCCTCAGTAGTCAATCCCCTCATAGGGATAGTCATCGATGGAAATGATCTGTCGTCACCACCAGTGGAAAAACTCATCATTATAGGGGGTTGTCACCCTATCACCTCCCAACCACCTCATCACTTCGGTCTAGTGGGTCATGGCTGGATCACGTAGACTGTGTGGAGGAACTTCTAGTCTAGGACTAAGGGTTGAAACCGTCTCAAAGAAAAATCTACATAAGATAGATGTAAACCCAAAGATTCTCATCCTTCCAAGTTTGCAGTCGGTAAGTTGGTTCTTCATGTTGGCCAATAACAAAGTGCTCCAATCATAAACTATGGGTCTCAAACACTCCATAAAATAAAACATAAGTGGCATCGATGCCTGATGTAATGAGGCTGATCCATATATCCGTGTGAGCACAATAACAATAATCTTCAAAATCAGGCTCTCAATATCCCTAATAGGGAGTTGACTATGTACTTTTTGTGTATCTGCGACACAATAGGTGGATATGTACTCTTCTATGGTCATCCCACCCCCAACCCCTCAGGCCTTGAGGTTTACCATCGTGCCTCGGTGAGATAAGCCTGTGATGAAATAAATGTCATCCACCTCAATTCTCAACTGTTTCCCATCAATATTGAAGGTCTCGGCCTTCGGATCCCAGTAATTTATCAAACTTTGAGGCACTTTATCTTGTCCCCTCATTCCTTTGATAGCCCAAAATTTATAAATACCACATCTTTGTAATACTCGTTGGGCCCTCATATCACCTTCCACTTCTGCATTGACATCCTCATGTTCCCTCTCTCTCCATTCAATCACCATCCTGTAAAGGAAATTTCAAATTTTGAGTCATATTTTATAAAAAACTCATGCACGAACTTGTTTGTGGGAAACGGTTTAAGAAGTCGCGTATAGGGGTTGATATAAATGAGAAGGATTAGCTTTGCCCATGTGTTGCACCTCTTTTGTCAACTAAATGAGAAAAACATAGGTGCTTACAAGCTTAGTTGGGTTAGCTAAGAAAGACAACAGTAAAGGAAAGGGTTAGAAAAAGAAACATAAAAGAACAAGCTAAGAATTAAACTAAGAAATAAAAGAACAACTAGACTATTGAGCATAAGGACATAAGAACAAAAAACCAATAAGACTCAGGTCACCAATGGCAAGGATTATATTAGTGAAAAGAAAACACCAAGAAGAAAGAGGACTTTGTGTCCCTTCTTCTTCCAAGGGAGGGCTCTTGGACCCCCACAACTAAGCTCTTCTTACAACTTTGAAAGAAATGGTGAAAGAATCCCAAGCTAATCCACTCAAGAGGTGAGATGGATTGCCCAAATGTAATGATGCTAGTATTCTCTTGATGAGAAAAGAGGATTCCCCAAGAGAATAGCAGCAGCATAACCTTGCAAATGAATTCCTTGAAAATGTAGTGCACCCATGGCCTTGTTTTATAGCATCACTTTGAGGTATTGTGCAACCAGCTTTTAGTGTGAAAAGGGTATGTTTAGGGAATTTTTAGGTCGTTGACCAGCCACCCAGTTGGATCCAGCCGAGATTTGGATGTCAAATCAACTTGGAAGCTGAACTAGAAGTGGGTGGGAGGCCGACCAATCTCATAAATGCACTGTTCTTAGGTTTGTGTGGCTTTTAGCGACCACAGTTGTGCATCCTTTGCATGCACATTTTTCGTGCATTTTTGGTTTGCGAATGTGCGTGTGGGCCCAATGTAGTCATATAATACCTTAATTTTATCACTGGTTGTATAGTTTTGGACCTTTTTGAAATGATTTTGTGGTAATTTTGGTCCATGGGTGAACTCATAACTGTTTGAAGCTGCTGGATTCCTGTAACCATTTGCAGATGAAATTTCAGTGATAACAGATGCCCCCTGATGGATGAGGTTAGGATCACACATATAGCCGAAATTCATCAATGTTTCTTCTACCGAGAGTGCCGTTGTAAGAGAGAGAGATAGTGAGAGTATCAAGAGTGACCCATTGGAAGGAGAAGGGAACCTGTTGGACCCAACCTTCCATAAGGTGTGTAAAAATAAATTGTGTACAAACGAGGCGGGCATGCCCCATGCTCATGTCATGTAACTAAAAAAGGAAGGGTGTTTCATAGTAACTGAAACTGTGTGTTGATGTAGACAACTGCAGCGCCCTCAGGGGCGATTGTGATAAAGGCAAAGGACCATTCTAAGGAGGAACATACTCTGAACAGTAGGCAATGACATCTGTAAGGAGTATCACGGATTCTGTAGGCATTGATAGCCTAGCCAAGTTCAGAGGTCTTCGACAAATATATAAGAAATAACTGCAATAGTCGCAAAGTAAGACCCACCATAACATGAGAAAGTGTTGAAGTCAAATGATAAGGGGGTCAACAACAACAAGGAGCAATTGTGGTTCTCCCTGTGCTATCCGAGACCTCTCATTGGAAAGGTAATGAGAGTCAAGATACTGTCACCCTTCTGAAAACTATGCTAATGTTGACAAAAGGGGGACGCGACTCCAAGAAGAAAAGGGCTTCATGAAATCTACTAGGTGAGGTTAGGAACTGAGGAGGTACATGGACGAAGTCAAGATGTATGAAGACTCAAGACTGCCCTTGGTTGGGGGTATATGCGAAGTATAAGTGGCCACAACCGTTTAACTAGGTTAAGTGTCAGGGGGACAACAAGACGTGGGATAAGTTGTTCCAGAGGTGGGACAAAGTGAACAAACTCAGAGAGAAGAGGTAGGTGGCCTGTGGGATACTCGGAGTATATGGACGATGTCAACAAGAGTGGATGATAAGGAGTGCCCCAACCAAGGGCGACATGGGTTGCGTTTTCCAAAAAGGGAAGAAGGTCGCCAAAGGTGATGACAAAAAGATATGTAAATTCTGAAAACAAAGGATTTTTACAATTTATAAAGAATAATTTGGGATGAGTGTAAAAATACAGAAATGGGTGCCCCAATGCGATATGGTTGGGCCGGTTAGGGCACATTTTGCTTGGAGAACTGGTGGAGGTTGGGGGCCCCATGGGTGGGTTTCTATATGAGGTAGATGAAATGGAGGGAAATTTGCGGATGGGCAAACTGATTGTGGATGAAATGGAGGGTTAATGATACTACAAAGGTGCAGTCAAAAGAGAACCTTGAAGAGATAATCATGGGAGTCCATGGGGAAAGCTAGAAAAATGAGTATGTGGCTGATTCACGACATGGTGTAAGACTATCGGGACTCCCATCCCTAAAGGGTTGAAAAACAACATGAGTGTCAAAGTGCCAAGGGGTACTATGAATGGGACAACAAATGTGGGGGAGAGTGCTACCAGGTGATAGTACCCAAAATGCAATGGAGGTGGCGGTACTGTAGAGCCAGATATGGGGACCCTAAGGGAAAATTTTAGAGGGTGTGACTGGGGATGCAATTGAGATTCGGAGGGAATGATTACATGCCAGTGTTAATTATATACCTGAAGGGGTCATGTTGATGTATGATGACCAAGTACCTGCACACATGAAAAACCAAATACTCGACGTGAACAATATCTGAAGAGAATCGAACATACAAGCATTTATTTGATAATTTTGAACATGAGCATGCGTACCTAGATGTGGTATGGAAAAAATGGCTCCCTGGGGGCTAGGGATAAAAAATGGTCTGGGGACTGTCTTGATGTAGATGACAGGATGCTGATCCCGTGGCTGAAGATGGATTGAAAAACGAACATCCGGAGCTCCCAGAATGGGGTCTGGAAGTTTGGAAAAAGGGACTATATATAGTTGTAGGACCCACATTGCCACCTCATTTGTACCTGTTGTCAGAGTGATTGGACGAGAGATATTCAGAGGAGATTTGGAGATTCCGGGAGAACGAGGCAGTCAATTCAGGACCAACGAGCTTCAGGTTAGTAGTCTTATCGTCCTGCATAGAATTAGGTTTTATATTTGTGCACAGGGCTAGTACGGAGGGCCGTATAGGGGGTTTTGTGGGTGTGGGTCCCCAGTGCGTGGGCGATTCGAAAATATGTGCGCATGTGTGTGCACCTGTTCTCTGATAACCTGCGCACGGGTGAGCTCTAAGGGGGAAAAAAAACACACATTGTATGCGCACCTATTAGCTAAACAACTGCGCATTGGTGCACAACTGTGGAGCGGACAGGCGTGCTATGATGCATGCCTGTGTACGTGACAGGGGCACATGAAGGTGCCGCTGTATGGCGGACAAGCGCACATTCATGCGTGCCTGTGTGATGAATAGGCGCGCATGTGTGCGTGCCTGTGGGGTGAATAGGCACGCATGTGTGTGCGCCTGTGGGTTTGAACAGGTGCGCATGTGTGCGTGCCTGGGGGGTAAACAACCGCGCCTTGGAGGCAAGGCTGACGGGTGCAAAAAATCATGTTTTTGGAGATTTTCATGTGTTTTATGTTCGAGATGGCTGATCTAGGACTGTATTATGTGGTTGCAGGCGATCATTGGGATGATGCCAGTCCACTGGCGAGAGCGGGACTGGTCACAGCTGAGGGAGGCCGTGACTATTGAGGAGCTGGTGGTTTGTGCCACTTTGGCAGACTGTGGGCTGCTAAAGTTCTTTGAGTGCCCTTTGATATGGGCTCAGGATTATCTTCTTCAGTTTTTGATCCGAATGTGGAGTACGAATCTGCATTGTTTTATGGTGCAGGGAGAGAAGCTAGCCTTCACTGTGGTGGAGGATGTGTAATTTCTGACTGGGCTCCCTTTTCGGGGGATGCCCCTACTGGTGGAGCTTCTATTACCTGGGGATGGGCAGTTGGCTACCTTAGGCTGGAGGTATTGTTTGAGGGAGAACTTTATGTCAGGCTCCGTAGTGAGTATTGGGGCTATGGATGCTTTAGTGCATCGCTGTGTAGCAGCGATGATTTTGAGGGTATATGGGTCCCTCGCGACTCAGCGGATCAGTGGTGGTCATCTGAGGATTATGGGGTGGGAACTGGCAGGAGATCATTTTGCTTAGGGCTTGATGTTGCATGCCAAGATGGTAGGGAAGCTTGATAGGTGTCAGACTATGGACTCAGGGGACTTTGCCTTTGGGTCCATCTTGGTGGCCTGGTTTTTGGAGAGGGTGCCGATGTTGTGCCCTAGAGTTTTATTGGGCGCACCTAGTGCGTGAGAGCTGCGACTAAGGCAGTGGTCGATGATTTTGATTCACCATGGTGGTGGTGAGGGTGGCCATTTTTTCACAGTCGAGGCTGCACAGGTGTGGCGGCATATGCCACAGATCATACTGCAGTATCCATACTGTGGGGTTGACTTTCAGGGTGATTCGGATATGGTGTTACCTCCAGGAGAGGTTTTTGACCACCGAGGTATGTTTGTGATTTGTTTGATATGTTGATATTTGAGATAGTATGACCATGTATTATGTATAGATGGATGCTGATGCTATATTTTGTTTGGTTGTATGTGCAGATGTGGGACCTCACGGGCGGGAGGTTGAGTTGATGAGAGCGCCAACTCGTCAGGGGCTGGTGAGGACTCCGTGGGGGGAGCCGCGAGCGGGAGGTTGAGTTGATGAGAGTGTCGGCTCGTCAGGGGCTGGTGAGGTCTCTACGGGGGGAGCCGCGGGTGGGAGAGAGATGTCGGCACGAGGACGTTGAGGCGATACTAGCTGGCAATGAGAGAGGGACTAGGAGATGTCGTTTTGATGACCCTGGTGCTGGGCCATCGCATGCTCCTCCAGCGGAGGCTGGGGGAGATTTTGAGGATATTTTCCGCCGCTTGGAAGCAGTGCTACAGGGAGTGCCTGAGGGCATGTGGCCGCGCATCTAGGATGAGGGCATCCTGGAGTAGTGTGTGGGAGTTCCACTGATGTGGCGATCCGTTGTTCGGCGAGAAACAGTAGCAGGTGCTGCGCTGAATGGGTGGTTACCTCCAGGTCCGGAGGGACCGATAGTGGGTGGGGCACCATCGCCTGAGGGAGGGGCAGGAGGTGGTTCTCTAGAGGCACCTTGAGTGTCTCTCTATGTATTGTTTGTATAATCTATATAGGATGGTGAGCCCATTTTGGTGTAGTGACACTAGTTTTGTACCGGGGTGCTTCACTGGCTTGGGGATTTTGTATACGATGTATTTTATGTGTATGGAAACATTTTGATGGCACTGTTGACTGATTTATATATATATATATATATATGAGTATACATTTTGGGGTCTTTGTGATGTTCACATGTGTGTTTTTTAATGTTATTTATGATGTCTAATCTATATATGCTGTGACAGGCTCTTGATGGTTTATGTGTGTGTAAAGGTATCTTGATGTGATATATGCCAATCGAGTATAATGTTAGCTAGGTTATCTGTGATTTGATTAAATTGTCTTGGAATATGTGTAAATGTAATGAAATCAAAATGTTGAGATAAAAGTCTAACTTGTAGGTATTTGTGAAAAAGGCATGGATCGCAGACACGATACACATTGTTGAGTTGGAGGACGATTAGTTTGGAGTCAAGTAAGACGCTAAGGTGACGAATACGATGATGACGGGCATTGGCGAGGAGGTCGATGACGATAGTGTACTCTACTTGGTTGTTGGTTGCTGAACCAAACATATGCTGCTAGAGTGGACCAGTTCATGTGAGGGGGTATAGAGGGCCCAAGTTGCCGAAGCGAGATTTTGTGTCCTATGGCTGGCACCGTCGGTGTAACCGATGTGGTAGGCCGATGCAGGAAGCATCTGTCAATAACACAAATGATAGTTTAGACGTGAGGTATGGAAAAAAAATTAAAAACACTATTAAAAGAAATAACCCAATGTAGAATGGCTACGCTTAGGCATAAAATTTCTTTAAGTATAGCTCGTTGACGGGTTCTTTGAGAGAGAGGCCTTCGGGGGAAGCCAAGATTTATGCACCTTTGGTGAGGAAATGTTGGATAATGTAGGGGCCATGCCATAGTGACTCGAATTTTCCATGACCGAGGGTATCGTGAGCGATATCGTAAGCAAGGATGAGGTCGCCTTCATGAAATGAGCGAAGGTTGACATGGCGATCAAAGGTGGCCTTTGAATGTTTTTTGGGTGCCTCATTATTCTGTAATGAAGATTGACGATCTTCATCCAGGGATTCTATGTTTAGAAAATGCTGCTCCATTGGAGCAGTGTCGGGTAATAGCTCAATTGCGGTGGGTAAGGTGGGGATTTCGCACTCGATAGGAAGAGTGGCTTCGACTCCATGGACTAGATGAAATGGTGTGAAACCAGTGGCCGTTTTCACGACTGTACGGTAATCCCATAGCGTGGAAAATAACATATGATGCCAATTGGTCTTATGTTTGTTAACCGTGAGCTGTAACATAGTTTTGAGGACCTTGTTAACTGCTTTGACCTGTCCATTGGACTGAGTGTAATATGGTGACGCAAAATCGTGGGAGAATCCTAACCGGGATGAGAGTTCGACGAAAATCTCATTCTCAAAATTTTTCCCGTGATCATAGACTAGTTGGAGTGGTACTCCAAAGCGGGATAGGACGTGATTAAAGAAAAAGCACGCTGTAGTGTCAACGGTGTTGTTGAAGGTAGTCATGGATTCAACCCATTTTGTGAAGTAATCGACTACGACAACGATGCATTTGTGTCCATTGCTGGATGGGGGATTACAAGTCATGAAGTTGATGCCCCATTTACAAAAGGGGCCGACAGTAATGACTGGGTGAAGAAGAGCGGGTGGTGCTCGTGCTTTGTTGGCATAAAGATGGCATTTATCGCATCACTTCACGACATGAATGCAGTCGTGAAACAATGTATGCCAAAAATAACCTGCTCGGATGATTTTCTGAGCAGTGGACATCCCCGAGAGATGGCCCCCGCACGTGTCGCTATGACAGTCATTCAAGACTCTATCGGCCTCATCAATGGTCAAGCATCGACGAAGTATGGTGTCGACCCCTCACTGATATAAGACATCTCCGATGAGGAGATAGTGGGGGGCTTGGTGGAGAATATGACGATGATCATCTTGTGAGAGGTGGTTACCAAACTTTTGGGTTCGGAGGTAGGTGAGGATGTCACCGTACAAAGGATCATCCGAAGTGATATAAAAGAGATGTTCATCGGGGAAGTCGGTATTGACGGGGGTACTGGTAGTATCAGAGGGGAAGGATGTGACAAGTTCAGCGAGGACGAGAGATTTCTTGCTCTTGGGTGTTGAAAATTCGAGATCGTACTCCTGGAGGATAATGATCCATCGGGCAAATTTGCCATTAATTTACCGACAACTGAGCAAGTATTGCATGGGGTTGGAATCTGCTATGACCCTAGTCGTGCGAAGCAGAATGTAATGGCGCAGTTTTTGGACTGCAAGGACGACTGCCATGGCTAGTTTCTCTTCATGATTATACTTCAAGAGTGGACCTGAAAGGTTTTTACTAATGTAGTAAATGACATGCTCACGTTCATCATCACCGATTTGAACGAGAACTCCTGCTACTGAGACAACTGATGCTGATATGTAGAGGATATAGTCGCGATTATAGTCAGGTGAACTAATTAAAGGGGCATTGGAGAGTGCCATTTTAAGATCGTCAAACGCTTTTTGGGCATGTTCATCCCAGTGAAATGGGATGTCGTGGCATAGTAAGTGAAGGAAATTGTGTGCTCGAGTGGCATAGTCTGGGACAAATTGCCGTAGAAAGTTATATTTTCCTTGTAGGATCCGGAGTTGGCGTAAATTCCCAGGGGGTGGAATTTCTATGATGGCTTGGACTTTGAGGGGATCCACAAAAATACTGCTTTGCGAAATGATGAATCCAAGGAGGTGCTCGGTAGTGATGCAAAACATGCACTTGAGGGGGTTCAAGCGGATTTTGTACTGACGACAACATTGGAAGATGATTCGTAAATCATCAAGATGCTGGGTGCGTTTTTTGGATCGAGCTGTGAGGTCGTCCAAGTATGCGAGGATGATATGAGCTAGATCGTGAAAAATGTATGTCATAGGCCGTTGGAAAGTTGCACCAGTGTTCTTTAGGCCAAAAGGCATGACACGATATGAAAAAGAACCCCAAGGGGTGGTGAATGCGGTTTTGTATTGATCGGCTAGATGGATTTGGATTTGATTATAACTAGAGAAACCATCTATGAAGGATAGGTCCTCGTGGCCTGCTCAGTTGTCGATAATTTGATCAATGAAAGGCATTTGAAAGTTGTCTTTGGGATAGGCGTGATTGAGATCGCGAAAGTTCGTGCATACACAGATAGTGCCCTGTTTTTTGTTAACGGGTACAGGGTTGGAAACCCATGAGGTATAGGCGATGGGGTAGATGAACCCAACCGTGCATAATTTGTCAATCTTGGCTTTAATGGCCGTTGCTTTGGATGGGTGTAGCGGTCGTTGTTTTTGGAAAATCGGTGTGATATCAGGCCATGTGTCTATGCGATGTTCGACAATAGAGGGATCAAGGCCAGGCATTTCTGTGTATGACCAAGCAAAAATATCCCGGTATTCTTGGAAGAGGGATTTATAGGCAGTGATTTATTGAGGAGTGCATGCGGCGCCAATGGTGATTTCCTCGACGACTCCATTTTTGATGGAAATATCAATTTTGATGGTCGGGGAAATGTTGGCCATGTTTCCTTCTTCAAAAGCATCAGGGGCAGGAATGGGGTTGTTGAACTAGTCGATATGCCCTGATGGGATAAAATCCTTGGTTTCGACTACGTATATGGGGTGTTGGTTAGGAAGCGTGAAGGATTCTTGTGGAAAGAAGAGCGCTCGGTGGTGTAGCGCACCCCATGGGTATTTGGGGGTGTTTAATTCCTTGAGTATGTCCTCGTCACAGTGAAATTGGTGGGAATACAAGGGATCAAAACGAGTGATATCGATGATTGTCATCGTGTGGTTGCCCTTTGGGGATGAAGAAGCAGGGGGAACGACGCAATGAGATTGCAATGGTTTGCTCGACATAAACCAAATATCGAGGTACTGAGGAGTACCAATGGCAGTTGGATGTAAAATTTCTATAGGGAAATGAATGGGAGAATTGGGGGGATTTGGGGGTAAATCCTCAGATAAGTCATCCAAGAACCACAAAGGAATAGGGAGTGCCTCTAGTTTAGGAGAAATGTTATGAAGAATCTCTAGTGATGAGCAAAGGTTAATCATCGATTCTGTAGGGGGCGCAGGGGTTTGAATCAGGGTCAATTGGTGTTGCCTGTATTCAATGATCATAGGACATTGGTATGTAAAATGATCTAAGGATTCACATAGAGAGCAAGGGCATCTCATACGTTCATTGACTAAAATCGTGACATAATGGATGTCAGTGATGTTTGGTAGGGATGATTTATCTGGACTGGGTTCGTGTTGGAAGCTTTGGCGTACTGCGACTAATGTCTGCCGGAATTGAGGTAGTGTTGGGCAATGGTGTGTATAATGGCCATATTATGAACATATGGCGCAAGCGAATTTGGTTCGCAGCCCTTTTCTACTTGCGTTAGGGGAGGTAGCGACAATGCTTACTACAATGACGAGTGGTGATGGTGTTTGAATGAGTTGAATTAGGTTACGTAACTCGGGTAGAGATGGGCATTTGTTGGTTGGGTGTCCATCTTTCTCACATAACGCGCAAGGAGGTTGGATGCATGGGGGGAGTGGAGCTGTGGGCTCCTTCTTCATTCATCTACCCCCAGCTGTGGCAGGGAGGTTAGTGAGTGGGGGTGTAGAGGGTATGGTGGGAGTGAGTATGGGAATCACCATTGGGATTTCTTCTTTTTGGGGGGGAAGAGATGGTTGACGAACCATCTCTGGTGGATGTAAATACCAAACTAGGATTTCCAACACCATATTAGGGAGAGTAAGCGTTGCGGCTACTTGGAAAGCTTGTATGCCTGGTGGAGGGTAAAAGAAGGGGATTTGAGTAATGGCTTGGGGAACTATTTCCCAAACTAGGATATGGCCTTCGGGAGAGGTGAAATTATGACCTGGTGGAGTTGACGAGTTCGTAGGAGGCTCGTGAGGGAGAGGTTCTGTGACTATTGGGACATCAAATATGAGAGAAGCATCCCTGGAAGGAAAGGTATTCTCAATGTCATTTTCGTTGGATGATACGACACATACCTGATTGGAAGGATGAAGGAGTGGTGGCGCACCATGGTAAGTTCCTAACAATGATGGGTCTTTGAAAATTCTGAGGCCCATTTCGATGAGTGGGTATGCTTCGTGATTAGTATGGATGAGAGGGAGAATGTTATCAATGTTGGTAGAAGGGTTAGACTCATAATGTGAAACTTGGTCAATGGTAATGATCTTCCCGTTATGGGGGAACACCATGGTTTGAAAGATGGAAGAGGCAACTACCTTCATAGCGTACATGTAGCTACGACCGAACAAGATATTGTAATTGAGTGGGGCATCAATAACTTCAATGTCAATAAGAATGGTCTTGCCCCCATGTTCTACAAGGACATTTTGGAAGAGCCCTTCAGGAGAAGATGGTCGTCCATCATAAGCTCTTAAGGTAATGGTAGAAGGTATGAGTTTGAGGGAACCAAGTTTCTGCCATACAGACTTGGACATGATGCATGTGGATGCGCCTTCATCGATGATGCACCGATGAACTGTAATGTTCTGAATTTTCATTGGGATTTGAAAAGCGATGAGAGCAGGGAGGCGAGGTTCTTCGCTGCTGAGGTCAAATGTGATGAGTTGAGTATCCGCGGGGTCGACTGTCCCCAAGGAGGAAAGTAACGATTTCCGCTAAGTGTGACAAGTTTGAAGGAATTTTAAGACTGACATGGTAGCTGGGGATTGTGCCAAGTCATCGAACAAATTGTAATTATGAGATGCCCTAGCCTGCGGGTTGTGGATATTCCTACACAATGGGATGCGGGGGATGCGAAGAGGTGTTTCTGCGTTAGGGTGAGGAATCACCAACAGGGGTCTCGTTGGTGCTGGGATTGTTTCTGGGGGAATGGGAGGAGACTCAGCGGGTGCACGATATTGATGACTACGTGTCTGTAGAAGGACTTCTTCCTCACTAGTGAGAAGGATAGTGCGATCTGCGAGATTGTTTGGGTTAAGATATTGTCCCAACTGTGGTGGGGTAGGCTGCATGTCCTGTTGGGTGTTCATCACACCCTGGTGTGGAATGGGATTCTGCAGCACGACTGGGGGAGGTTGTTGGACATATTGTTGTGGGGCCTGCTGAGGGGAAGGCGGTGCTGGAGGATGTGGTACACTCCCTGAGTCTTTCATCCATTTAAAATCAACAATTTGGGGGCAATGATGAGTATAATGACCGAACTCACTGCAAAAAGCACAAGGGAAGTTGGTTAGAAGATTATTGTTATTTTTCCCTTGACGCCTGTTGTTATTTCCCCCTTGGGGGTTCTGATTCCCTTGATTCTGGTTGCCCCCAGTAGGTTGGTTCTATTGGGGGTGATTCTCGCCTTGACCTAGGTTGCTATTGTTCCTATTTTTTCCTTTTTTTTGGCATTATTCGACTAATGGGTCGGATTTTCTGTATTCAGTTGTTCAAAATTTTGATATTGCTGAAGGGGAGAGGGTTGAACAAAATTCACCCCAGTGTGAGGGTGTAGGGGAGCCATGGGCTGTGGAGGACCAGGGAATGGAAAGTACAGATTCTGTGGGGGTAATGATCCATAAGGTACATAGGAAGACATTACACTTTCTCTAGTACTTAGAGTATAAGCTGAGGTAGAGGGAGTACCAGAACTTGTTTGGATAGGTGGGTGTATTGTGGGTGTCGGCGGTGGCCCACTGATGGGTGGTGGAAGGGCAACATGGTATGGTTGTTTATAAGGGGTGGAGGATAATAAGGGGTTCCTACATATGCCGACATATATTGAGGTGTGCCATACATTGGTGGTTTTTGGGGTTGTGGACTGTGGTGTGTGGTATTACCAATCAATCCGTCTGCTGAGTGAGACATCTCGGGTTTGTCTTGGCCAAATGGCACGGGTTTTGGGAGATCAGGAAGTACTGTGTACAAGTACCCTGATTGTGAATAGATGAGGTCATATTGTTGAGCCTTACTGATGGCTTCTTCTTCTGATTGAGGGAAGGTGGAAGCTACATCTTTACCGAGGAGAGAGACAAGTGATCTGAGAAACCAGTCAAGACACTGTTGTTTGGTGGTTTTGGCTTTGCACAAACTACGTCGTCGATGCCACTCGTGAATGTGATCAACGATATGTGTGGCTGAGGTTTGTTTAAAATTAGAGAGTAGTTCAAGACCATTGTCATGGCACATTGGTAATTGGAAGAAGGTCAAAAATGCTTTGGCCAAGGACTCGAAAGTTGCATGGGACCTCGATTTTTCATCTACATACCATTTGGCTGATGGGCCAGTGAGCGTGCGTTGAAATAATCATAGTCGGATGGAATCATCCATAATGCTGTTGGAAGAGCACCATAGGTGGAAAGTCATGACATGGTTGGCAGGGTCATCCCCTGCCTTTCCTTCAAACTTGGGGATATCTGAAGGTAGTTTGGTGGGCATTGCGAGCTATGTTGGGTCATGCAATATAGGATCATTTGTGAGTTTTCTTAGATATGGTATGTTAAGAGAGGCCAAATATGACATCTGGAGTGGTGGCAGAGGATTAGTTCCAGCCATGGTGTGAGTGTTCTATGAACCTGACCCTTGAGGGGGGCTAGGTGGGTTGGTACTTCCCCCTTGAGAGGAAGTTGGCCCCCCGCTTCCATGTAAAGGAGAGAGAGTGGACGGTGGCCCTTGGGAAGTGGACCCAAGTAAGGTGGAACCAAGCAAGGCCGATCCTAAGACAATGACACTCACAGGAGTGTGAGAAGGTGGGGCCGATGAGTTGGCAAGAGTAGTAACTCCCCCTAAAATAGGAGGGAGGTTTAGCAAGCGTCTGGAACGACGGGGGTTCTGTGGGTCCCCTATGATGTCCGACTAGCTGAGTGGATGTGTGCAAATTGTGGTGAGAGTAATAAATAAACAAGGTCCTTTGTTGCAATTTTTGAACTTTACACGATATATATCTAAATCAAATGTAATCAGAAGTGCATCATAAAGTATTTTGAAAAAGAAGCATATATGTGGATAAGTGGGTTTTGTCTGCGTGGGGGATCAAAGAAAACAAATGCTCTTGTCCTAAAAGTCATAACGTCCTTCCTCTCAAATAGCACTGGACCTTCCAATAGTACTCAACGGTGGGGTCTAAAGTCACCGGAAGAGAAACTAGTGAAGGATGAAGTAATCAGTTATAATGAGGGGTAAAGGGGGCATATCCCGAAAGAGCTGGCGATATTTCCCAATGGTCACACAAAATTCGATCAAGGTGCAATTGCAACCCACAATTGCCACCTGGGTAGATGTCCTAAAATTTGGTCACTAGGTACCTTGGTCAAAGTGCAACATTTATATTTTCGGCCTAAGAAATGGGTCACGGGCTGGATCCCGTCCAAGAGGTGGGTGCCTCAAGGGGGGACGCACAGAACAACCGGACCTTGGCCTTCAACCCTTCACAGGTATCTTCCTGGCCTATGGTGTTAGGAACACTTGACTTGGAGGATTTACAGTTCCCTATTTGACAACTTCTATTGTTTCGACAATGTGAGAACCAGATAACAAGGAGTTATTTGGATGCCTATCCCCAAAATCCTACCTAGACTAATTTTTTTTTTTGGCGCCTCCTGTGGAGGAAAACTTAGTGAGTTTTTAGAAAATTTTTAGATGTGGTTTGTTTGAGAGATTGGGGGTGTGAGCCAATATCGTTGAAATTAAATGGGAGTGGATAGTTTTGTCAATAAAATGGGTGGGGTGTTTTAGAATCCTTTTGGAGGAGACTTACTTTGATCTCCATGTTTCTAGATGAAAACTATGTGAGTGATAAGTGACTTTTGTGTGTGAATGAGTGAAAAGTGTGCCAATGTTTTAATGAATTAGGTGTCACCTTGCTGCATGTGGACTTCACTTGGTCCTTACAAGTGTTGATTACCTAATTAACTAAATGCCTTTGGTACAACCTCGTGTAATTCAAAAGTCCCTAGGAAACTAGCATGTGGACATGTGGGTCCTTTACTATTCCTTTAACTCCCTATTGTGATTTAATCTAAGAAATATTTGAAACTATCCTAGATTGTGATCATGTGGGCATGTATGGGCCTGTTACAAAACCTTTAAACTTCCCTAGTGATTTAATCTAAGAAAGTAAATTTCAACACTATCCTATCTTTGTAGCATGTGGGTATGTATGGGCCCATTACAATCTTGAGATGTGTTTGAAAAATAAACTAAGAGGAGTCCCGAGGGGGCTGTTGTACTCTCCTAAAGGTTTTAGTCTTTTTAAGGGAGATGAAACTGTCCTACAACCTTTTTCTGATTCTCAAGGTTGCTTTGAAGCACGAGAGAAGAGCATACTAAACGATTTTTATCCAACTTCTGGTCCCAATGCAAGTTTTATGTGATTACAAATGATTCCAACTTATTCTTTTAGTCAAAGCAAGCCATCCATGTGGAAAAATGAAAGCAAAAGAGGAAATAATGATTTTAAACCCCCTAAGTGCCTATGTGTTTTGACTAATCCCTGTATATGGAGAGGGAACTAAGTGTGGTGTAGATTACAACATGCATGAAATCATTTTTAATAAGGCTAGGGGCCTTCCCCAAATCACAAAAAAACTTACAATGTGTATTTTTCTGCACATGTGTGTGAGTCTCAGAGTAGACAGAGGTGCACTGAGAGCCTGTGCACAAACCAAAACACACTTTTGGGCACAGGTGCACAGAACAACACAGTAATTTTGGCGCACATGCGCACAATGCGCGACTGTGGGCAATAAACCCGCGCACACTTGCCACACGACCGTGAAGAAAATTCTCTCAATTCAACTTTGAATTGGATGTTTTGCAGGTCGACTTGGGCCGGTTAAGGTACCTACAGTTTAAATAAACCAAAAGAAAATCTAGAAAAACCCAAATGGGGTAGGAAACTGATACCTTTCCCCAGTGGAGTCGCCAATCTGTTGCGCCTCTTTTGTCACCTAAATGAGAAAAACAAAGGTGCTTACAAGCTTAGTTGGGTTAGCTAAGCAAGACAACAGTAAATGAAAGGGTTAGAAAAAGAAACATAAAAGAACAAGCTAAGAATTAAACTAAGAAATAAAAGAACAACTAAACTATTGAGCATAAGGACATAAGAACAAAAAACCAATAAGACTCATGTCACCAATGACAAGGATTATATTAGTGAAAAGAAAACACCAAAAAGAAAGAGGACTTTGGGTCCCTTCTTCCTCCAAGGGAGGGCTCTTGGACCCCCACAACTAAGCTCTTCTTACAACTTTGAAAGAAATGGTGAAAGAATCCCAAGCTAATCCACTCAAGAGGTGAGATGGATTGCCCAAATGTAATGATGCTAGTATGCTCTTGATGAGAAAAGAGGATTCCCCAAGAGAATAGAAACAACATAACCTTGCAAATGAATTCCTTGAAAATGTAGTGCACCCATGGCCTTGTTTTATAGCATCACTTTGAGGTATTGTGCAACCAGCTTTTAGTGTGAAAAGGGGCTGTTTAGGTCTTTGACCAACCACCCAGTCAGATCCAGCCGAGATTTGGATGTCAAATCAACTTGGAAGATGAACCAGAAGTGGGTGGGAGGCCGACCAATCTCATAAATGCGCCATTCTCAGGTGTGCAAGGATTTTAGCAACCAGTCATGCATCATGCACATGTGCGTTTTTCATGCGTTTATGGTTTGCGCATGTGCACGCGCGCCCTATGTAGTCATAGCGCACCTTAATTTTATCACTGGTTGTATAGTTTTGGACCTTTTGGAAATGCTTTTGTGGTAATTTTGGTCCATCGGTGAACTCATAATTGTTTGAAGCTGCTGGATTCCTGTAACCATTTGCAGACGAAATTTCAGTGATAACACCGTGTACATGACCCAATAAAATGTAGCCCGCGTACACCAAGATTCCCATATTATGGCCTAAAAATCTTAAAACATATGCATGAAACAAAATTTTTGAACCATTGAAATGGAAGAGTAGGGAATGAATACTTACTTGGTCCAGATAGTTTTCGATTTCATTGACCGTATCTTCCAGAATCGTCACTGGAATATTGTGGGTGAAATAATCTCAAAAGCACTATAGAGGTAAAAAACTCAAAATGACATAGTAAAACTCGTTGTTTTTACTATATATAGAAAATTTTTACCCAATTTATATAGTTTTCACCCTGTATTTCCTATTTTTGAAAACATATGGACTAATTAGGCAGTGTAAGACTTGGTTTGAAGCAATTTTTTCAGGTTATGACGGATTTTCAGTGTTCCTTAGCCCATTCATGCCTCCTACAGGTATATATCGTCACTGACATATATGATAGGTTTTCACCTTGCTTTGAATTTTTTCATAATCCTATGACCACGATTCATATGCCCTAGGTATGAACCCATTTTTGAGCGACATGAAACCTCCTCGCTGTTACTAGAAATGTCTTTATTAAGTGGTAGAGACTTACCAAACATGGGTGCCCTAGTTAGAAACATTTTTTCCATTTGGTTTCCATGCAGAAGTTACTCCATAGGTCTAGGAGTCCTTTATAGTCTTGCCATGACATTGTGTTCAAGCCTCATGTATTCTACTCAGTATTTTTCTAGATACTACCTACGAGACTTCCGCCATTACATCCTATAGTCTCAATTAAGATCTTTTCAAAATCCTTAAAAATGAAAATATTGTTGGGTGAGATTATTTTCTTTCACAATCGTTAAATGGATTTGAAAGGACGTTTATTCGGTACAATTTTACCCCTTTTTCGTACCGGATGGACTAATTACGAAAAATGAATACTCTAGTCAACATTGACTAGAAGAGTTCTCCTTGGTATTGTTTTACACTTTTTTGGGCTCAGAAGACTAAATTTACGAAAAAGAACACTATTGGAAACCTACTTCCTAATGTCGAGTTGTAATTGCATTTCATTATCCTGCTTGCATTGTTGACCTTAATGCCAGGTCCTGCTTTCTCATGATAATCCCATTACCCCAAAATTTCTCAGCATTCACCAAGCAGTTCCTTTCATATATCCTTTGCAACTTGACAACCATTACCCCTATAGGAAACATCCCCCCAAGTTTCCATTTCTTGCATGTGCTCTCGTACATCGAGAATAGGTATGTTCCGCTACATAGAATTAGTTTGCTTGTCTGTGACACTCATTTCCTCTCTTGTATCATAGCATTTTTTTACCTCTTTTTCAAGCTTTAATAATATGAAAAAGACAAAAAAAACAAAAAAACAAAAAAATAAGGGTGGGAAAAGAGTATTATATTCTATTGGAAGCAATAGTGTTTCCTTTGAACATAACACAAATTTTGAGTCCATTCATCAAATGTTTGAGTTTAGTATGGTCTTAGGAAGCTAAACTTGTTATTGAGAGCTTACTCCTCTGACTAGTTATTCTTCCAGTCCTTATGGAGAGTTTGTTGATGCCTCCCGTGTCACAAAATTTTATCAATGTTTAGTCTCGAGTCTATGTTGCCTGAGTTATCCATCCATCTCATGCTCCAGTTCAAAGGAAGTCTAAACTTGTGTAGGCCATTACTCATAGTTCTTGACTTTGCATGTCAGCCATCACTTTACAAGTGAATCTCAAAATCACATGAAGTTGTTGTCCTAGCTTGCACCCTAGGCCTACTTTCATCATTGGTAGATGACCGTGAACCCATCAAATGACATCTCTTCATTGGTCACTGACTGAGTGGTTTCCCTTGTGTTCGACGACAAGAAATCTATTCACACATTGGGACTCGTGCAATGTCTTGGATTCCATTATACCCTATTGGTGGTTTCCTCACCCATGTGGACACTTTTCATTATTGGCTTCTATTCATAGGGTCTCTTTCATGTAATACTTGCATCTGATGCACACGAGAGACGCACATGGCCATTGGTTCGTGCATATCCTATTCATCTGAGTTCTTCCTAAACATCAAGTGTTGCTTTGTATCTTGCACTGGATGATGGGGGATACTTTAATGCATATTCTGGAATCAAGATCTAGAGTCATAAGAGTACCTAGATGCTTGCAATCATCAGTGGTAGGTTCTCTCATCGCCGACAATTGGGAATACATTAATGTATCCTACTCAATGGATTATTCAAGTGTTCGACCTCAACACATTTATTCACGCTTTTTGAATGTACTCGATTCCTTGACACCTACTTTCATCATAGGTGGGTTGTCTCACATTTTTTAATGGTATACCTCAATGACTAGTAATCAAACAAAGTCTCATTGTGTTCAACTTCAACTAATTGATTCACACGAAGAAGACTTGCACCATCAACGATTAGTGTATAAGACCTCTTACTCACAATAGAAACACCTCATACCTGTTGTTGTCTTTCATCACACCAATCCTATATGACTTCAATTATCATGGAGGATCATATTGTACTTCATTGTATCTAGATATCATCAATTGATTTTGAGACTGGACTCCAATGTGTTTTGTTCATGGTTATGACAACCTATGACATATCTCTACTTTGTATTGCCTCTTCATGGCCATGAACAATTATCATCTATATATGCACATGGATATGCAGTGTACTTTAAATTGGCAACCATGTGTACAAAGTCAATATGTATTGTAATATTCTGATAGGTGACTAGTTCCTCCAGCTGGGTCCTCGCTACTCCACTTATGGGAATTGTAATGTATTTTGGCCATCGTAATTGCTCCTATGACCTCACACATTATGGGGCATATGTTATAGCAATTTTTTCCACACCCTATGTATCATGCTTTGGTGGCCTACCCTTTCCCTCTGCAAACTCATTTTCCTCATTAAGCTCAGTCAAAAGTCAAAAATTCAAAATTTTGTACATATATGCAGGCTACAGTTATACAACTTGCGTATACGTAGGTTGCTCCATTACAACCCGCGTACACTGGGTTTTTTGATCAAAATTAAAAATGTTTCTAATTTTCCATGCCATTTCATGGGATCCATGATCCTTGGCCTTTCATATACTAGAAACGCTCTGATTCGACCCTTCAATTCCCTTTGAAGGCTATAAATTGAGCCATATACAAGCCTTGAAGGAGGAGAAAAAGTTGAGAGCAAGTACACTCTAGAGAAATTTTGCCTCATATTACATCCTTGAGTATGCATCCCTTAGTCCTTTAAGTTTGAACTCTCCTTATGTTCATCCCCCAAGCTCTCCCTATCCTATGAAGGAGGAACCCAATTACTCCCAGAACTTGTGATCTTGCCTTGTGGAGGATTGAAGTGGTAAAGGCCCAGGTGGAGAGAATTAGTTTCTCGGTTTCAATGTGTTGTTGATACATGAGGTTGTCACCTATGTATTCCTACTGATTATATTAATAGAAATACTCTTTTCTCGTCCAATTATATGTTGAAAATTTTTACATTATTTTCCATGGGTAAATTTGCTATACATGTGAATGGATTATGCTAGTTTATATGCTAAAATTTCATATGTTTTCCATATTCCTGTGGATCTTGGATGTAGAGGAAAAGTTGTAGGTATCGGGCATTGGATTGTGAGCTCAACGATGGTCTCCTACGAACATCTAGAAGAGGTAGGATTCTATCCTTTCTTTTGTTGGCATTTCCATTTATCTAACATACTTGAGATTTGAGTTGATTTATTGGTGTCTTTCGATCTGTTGTGGTCCTACCCCAAGCCATAGATATTTATTCCTCGTAACAATTTACCCATCATAATGGATATGGGCTAGGATGATCATGAGCCTACAATCCAAGCTTGTTAATGAGATCCTCTTCTATGAGATTAGCCTATGAACCATAGTCGAACAAGGAAACTATCTTGGTCTTCTAGACCCAAATCTTGATGTGGAAGAGCTTGGTCATCTCCTCTTCTTGGTGATGAAGGATACTTAGATTCACCTCCTTCTGCATAATGGTGTACACAATATTTTCATCCACATCCGAGCTAATTTCAACCTGATTGCTTGAATCTATGGCTAGAAGGTTCTTTTTTTTTTTCTGTCCTTCTTGCAGTTCTTTGGGTTCAACTCTAGATGTAGTTTCCAACATTTTTCCTCATTGTGACCATCAATGTCGCAATGATTACAATGGTCGCTAGGATATTTGCACTGATGTGTAGTGGCTGTTGTATTCTTATATTTTTCCCTTTCCACTTCTTATTCCTCTCCTTAGAAGCTTCTTGGTGCTGTTTCTTCTTAGAACCACTTGGTTGCTCATTCTTTTGGCCTATGTTTTTCAGATATTGTGCTTGTACACCACCTCTCCATTATTCATGGCTTGAAGAGAATCATTTGATTTCGTAGATGACTGTGTAAAACACCCAAATACTTGAGGGGTGCATCTAGTTTCTTGGGAGATATGCCCAACATGATAGCCATTTTCATGAACTCAATGGTGTACTCTTGTACACTCTTCCCCTACCTAAAGTAGTGCCACCAGATCCATTGGTCCTCTACATACTTGATAGGGTAGAATTGGGACTAGATGAGGGTTTTCAAATCCTCCCACTTAGTTACTAGTGGATCACCCTCCAACTTAAGTGTCTCTGTGTGACTTTACAACCATGTTAGGTCACAACCCTCTAACTTCAATCTAGCAAATGGAATATTTTTCTCTTCATCTATGTGGTGAACACTAAAATAAACTTCTAGTTTCCACAACCAATGATTTTGTTTTAATGCGTCGATCTCACCTTGGTATGTATTTATGTCCACTTTCGCTTGCATTTTTAATAGGTGATCTAGGAGGATATGGAACGCTATAAACTATGATCTTCTCAAATGCTAAATAAAGTGATTTCATTGTATAGAGCTCAATGAGAGATTTCCAACGACGTGCGAATCGCCTCAAACGAATGTCATAAGAGGAAGTTATGACCATATTGAAGTTTTAAAGAAAATGAAAAAATAGGGATGCCATGTGGCAGGATCATAGGATAACACGTGGCCATCCATACAACTAACAAGGTGACATCATGATGACATTAGCAAGCTGACATGGTAGCATGAGAGGTTGCCACATGTTACCTAGATTTGGCACATATGGTGCCCAGTTGGACCAGTTGGATGCTTCCATGTGTCATCCGTAGGGATGATGTGGAAACCTAGTCAGCAGACACATCAACATCTATACGCACAATTGGCACTGATGTGGCATCAATATGATCCAATTGGCACCACTGAAAGGGTGACACGTGGTAGGTCATATAATGACGTGGAAGACAAGTTGCAGGTACATTTAGGTTCACATGGCAGACAAGTTGTAGGTACATTCAGGCTGACATGGTAGGTGATGTGGTGACCATACGATGACTAGGTAGCTCATTTAGGACATTCATACACTAGGTGGCGATAGAGGCCAATGAGGGGTTTCCACGTGGACCAACGAGGTGGTGCCATGTGGAACCTTCGAGAAGGCCAACATGGCCTTATCCAAAAAATTAGTTGGGCTCTGCGGGATTTGAACCCAAGACCTTCGTAGATATATGCCAAAGAATATTCTAACTCCTTAATTATATGCTCCTACCAATGTGCCAATAGTTGGGTTTGTTATAACAAATAAATGAATATTTATTTAACTTGTAACAAATGCAACCCGGGTATATAGGGGGTCGGGTGGCTGACCTAAACCTAAAACTGGAACACAATACAATATGGAAATGAATGCTACTTTGTAAAGGAGTTCATTCAAAGTGTATATTTTCCTCGTTTTGCGTGCAAGAGGTGTTCCTATTTTAGATTGCCTCGTTTTGCGTGCCATATAGTTCTTTGAGAAAATTATAGAGTTTTTATACTCATTTTTCTCAGAATTATGAGAGGAATTTGATGGTGATGTTAGCTCTATGCTAAAGTGTTGTGTATGAAAGTATTAGTTCCATTTTTTCGTGTATGAGAGCCATAGCCTCGTTTTGTGTGCAAAAGGGGGTCTTTGAGCACCTGTTTAGAACATAGTCGAGTTTATACTCATTCTTCTCAGAATTTTGAGAGGAATTTAGTGGTAACCTATGTTTCTAGGTTTGAGAAACATAATTGAATTGTGTCTTCAAATTTTCCATTGTAAGTCATCATTGTATCAAGCATTTGAGCATTAATAAAGTGGTCTCACTGTTTGAAAGCAGTCTCGAGGACATAGCCAAAGATGGGTGAACTCTATTATCAAACTGTGTAATGAGCCTTGTTATTTGTTGTCTCTGTTTCTCTCTATTTTAGCACTCATTATTTTCGCAAGTTATTATCAATTAATGATGTTTATGGATAACTAAGCATTTTCACATGATGGATAACTAAGACGATCTTAATTTCCTGAATCTGGTATGATGTTTAGTGTTTTCTTAATAACTAATTGACATCTAAGGATTTTTGGATCATGTGGTATTAGAGTTGGTTTGACGTTTATTTGCAAGTGAATGCTTACAAGGTCCAAACTCAATCTTGGTAAATGATTGTTTGAAGAGTACATTCCTGAGATTGGTTCGAGGCATGCATTTCAAAAGAAAGAAATGACTTCAATGAAAGACATGAATTATTCTAATCCAAATCCTTCCGATACTGAAGAGGCATTTTGTTTTCCGCGTTCATGACAATGAAGGTCATGGTGGAAGAAATGTATGGAGATTGAAAGAAGGCCACATGAACTAATGGTAAAAGCAAAGGAAATCCACATAAATTTGAGAAGCAATCGAAGGGAAAAGAAGAAGAGAAGCCTAGATGTTCTCATTGCAAGAAGAAAAGACATGAGGAGGAAACATGTTGGAAGTTGCATCCAGAGAGGCTACCGAAGAAGTTCAAGGACAAGGGTAAAAACAAGACCACAACCATAGTTCATGATCTTGGATTAGATTCCGAGGATGAAACTAAGGTTACAACTATGGGAATCAAAGGTAAATATTATGTTACTAGTGCCAGTTCATGTGCTTCTTCTGCAAAGTATAAATTAATCACTGGTGGAAGGAAAATAAATGACCTGTTTCATTTACAAGTTATCTCAAAGCACACTAAGATTGGTACACTTGTTGATAGTGGATCACAAGTAAATCTTATTTCAGAGAAAATTGTTTAGAATTTGGGATTGGAAACTAGGCCTCATCCGAGACTGTATCCTTTGGGTTGGATTTGTGATAATGCTAAGATACAGGTAACTAAGTAATGTAAGTTACAATTTGCGATCACATCTAGTTTCATTGATGAGGTAGATTTAGACGTGGTTCCACTTGACATTTGTAGGATGGTTTTGGGAAGTCCATATTTGTATGACATGAAGACCATTTTCTACAGGGAGCATAACAAGTATCATTTTTTCAAGGATGGCATTGAGTTCATTATGAGAGCTCATCAAATGAAGATGAATTTGACAGTTGGGCACATAAAAATGCTAGTTAATGCTAGTATCCATGATTCATATTTACAACCTACGGTTGAAAGTAAAACATGTCCTTTGGTTGGTGTTGTTCCAATTAAGAAGGGAAAATGTGTTGATGGTTCATTCTCTTTCACATCTGTATATTCAGTTTTCTTGTTCAATTTATTACTAATCGGTGGAGTATGTTTAGTAGCTACAACAATGAATGACAGAGTTTGTGAATGTAAGGGAATGGTTAACTTGGTCAACAATGTGGTTTCAATATTCATTATTTTTGTGATGAGTCAAGTGCTCATTATCGAAACAAGAAGGACATATGATACTGAAGAAGTGAGGCATAAGTATCCTCACTTCATTTTTGAATAATCCATACTTTTGGAGGTCCAAAAGTTCTTTAGTGGGGAGGTGTGATCCAAGAGGATCCGAAATGATACAAACAATTGATCTTCTCAAATGATAAATAAAGTGAATTCATTGCGTAGAGCTCGACAAGATATTTCCAATGGTGCGTGAACCACCTCAAACAAACGTCATATGAAGAATTTATGATAGTTTGAAGTTTTCAAGAAAATGACAAAATGGTGATGTCACGTGGCATGACCATAGGCAGACACATGGCTATATGTACGATGACAAGGTGACATCATGATTATGTCAACAAGATGACGTGGAAACATGAGAATTTTCCACGTGTCACCCATATTTGACACATTTGGTGCCTAGTTGGACCATTTGGATGTTGCTACCTATCACCCATATTTGGTAAATTTGGTGCCTAGTTGGACCATTTGGATGTTGCCACCTGTCACCCATATTTGGTACATTTGGTGCCTAGTTGGACCATTTGGATGTTGCCATGTGTCATATGTAGGGATGACATGGAATCCTAGTCAACGAACACCTCAACATCAATACACATAGTTGGCAGTGATGTGGCATCCTATGATCCATGCGGCACCACTGAAAGGGTGGCACATGGTAGGTCGTACAATGATGTGGCAGATAGGTGGAAGGTATAGTTAGGATGATGTGGTGTGATGTGGCAGGTGATATGGAAACTATACAATGACCAGGAAGCTTAGTCAGTAGGTTCATATGCCAGGTGGTGACAAGGGCCAATGAGGGGTTTCCATGTGGACCAACCAGGTGGTGCCATGTGGCACCTTCGAGAAGGCCAATATGGCCTTATCAATTTTTTTTTGGGCTTGACAGAATTTGAACCCAAGACCTCCATGAGTATATAGAAAAGAATATTCTAACGCCTTAATTATATGCTCCTATCAATGCACCAACAGTTGGGTTTGTTATAACAAATAAATGAATATTTATTTAACTTATAACAAATGTGGCCTAGGTATATAGGGGGTCGGGTGGCCGACCTAGCTCTATATAAACCTAGCACCATACCACAATAGGACATGGAAATGCGTGCCAGTTTGTAGAGGAGTTCATGCCAAGTGTATATTTTCCTCGTTTTGCATGCAAGAGGTGTTCCTATTTTAAATTTCCCTCATTTTGAATGCAAGAGGTGTTCCTATTTTAAATTTCCCTCATTTTGCATGCTATACAGTTCTTTGAGAAAAGTATAGAGTGTTTATACTCATTTTTCTCATAATTCTGAGAGGAATCTTATGGTGATTTTAGTTATGTTCTAAAATGTTGTGTATGAAATTCTTAGTTCCATTTTCTGTGTATGAGAGCCATAGTCTCATTTTGCATGCAAAAGGGGGTCTTTGGGCACCTGTTTAGAACATAGTCGAGTTTATACTCATTCTTCTCATAATTTCGAGAGGAATTCAGTGGTAACCTATGTTTTTGGGTTTGAGCAACAAAATTAAAGGGTGTATTCAAATTTACCATTGTAAGTTATAATTGTATCAAGCATTTGAGCATTAATAGAGTAGTCTCACTATTTGGAAGTAGACCCGAAGACATAGCCCAAGATGGGTGAACTCCATTATCAAATTGTGTAACGAGTCTTGTTATTTGTTGTCTCTATTTCTCTCTATTTTGGCACTCATTATTTATGCAAGTTATTATCAATTAATGATGTTTATGGATAAATAAGTGTTTTCACATGATAATTTGCAAATAGACAAGAAAATCTTAATTTCTCAAATCTAGTTGGATGTTTAGTATCTTCTTAAGAACTAACTGAAATCTAAGGATTTTCAGATCGATAGGGATTTTGAAGGTTTAACGACACTCAAAATCGATTTCTCTTTCTCAGGTTCTTTTTTCGACTCATTTCCTGGGTCTTCTTGATCTCTCGATTTCCCCTCTGATCTGATCTCTGAGTTAAAGCTTTCATCATCTCCGAATGGTTCAAGATTACTTGCTAGAGCCTCCATGAGGAGGTTCATATTGTGATTGATATCAACGAACTACACTTCCAACCTCTCAAACATATCTTCTGCTGGATGTCGAGGGTTTTTATGAACAAACTCATTTGTCATGGCTAGGGTTTCTACGACTTCTCTTTAAGCCGATTCTTAGATCCTGCAACTTCCCACAAATACCCAAAATAAAACCTACTCTGATACCAATATGATTCGTAAATTGTCATGGATATTCCATTGGAATAGTTCATCACAATATATCAAAGAAATAAAAATTAAATCTACACTATGAAGGTTATATTCCTTTAGATTCCAAAACATTTAGTTACTGATTTTCTGCTTATGCATGAAATAGATAAAATGCAAAAAATAGAGAACAATAAAATACAATCACATAAAATCCACAAAATAACATAAATATTTTCTCTAAGATACCCTTACGGGAGAAAGCCCAACTAGAAGGTGAGGTTGTTGTACTCTCTTTTCTCTAGTATGGAATATGATGCAAGTATAAAGGAGAAGGAACTCTCTATGGAGTCATCTGAGACTTGTGGCTTATTATGATGCTAAAAAAAATTAACCCCCTCTATTATGCTCTCCAATTTCCCACTCCCAGTTGCTTTTTTTTCTATGGAACAAAATACATTAACATAGAATGAAACCCATTCTCCTCCTAGTGGCCTAGTATTTAACATAGCCGGATAGTCATATAGGGGTAGTTTTTGACTTCCTCAACCCTCAATTGTGATAATTTTTTAGAACTTCTAGAATTTTATTAGAAAATTCACTACGTGGATATCCCCACATGTCTAAGTAATGGAGGTTGACGTGGCATCCACCCACACCATGTTGATCAATACGATAGGTCCACTTGTAGGAGGAGTAACTTTCACATAGGAACTCTGATTGATGTGATTCTTGCATCGTTGGAAAGGTACCAATGAGTAGAATTTATAATGTTCCTTCATAGTAAGGTTTTTAACAAAAAAGTGTTGTTTTATGCCTCAAAATGGATTCAAAATATTTCAGATGGTTTTTTGGACCCAAATTTCCAAATTTGGACCAACTGCCGAAATGGCCCTGCAAGATGATCCCTCCAAATTTTCCACCCAGAAAGTACTAAGATAAATGAAAAATAATACAATTATATAATCTAGATAAAACTTAGAGATTATATTATAATACCCTGTAACGTCTGCCAACTTAACCGATGAACATTACTTGTAGAAAAAAACCCATAATTCAAAAAATTACTCTGCTAATTAATTCTTGTAGCTTGTTGATTACAAACTAATACACACATTTAACTAGATTTTGATACCCATAATTAAATGCATCTACACAGTTCTAAATGAACATGAATGAAGCTAATGAATCATCTATTATATCACATAAAACCATACTCATACACATGATAAAATGCACAACCATAAAACTCATAAGGTAACTCAGAAAATAGATAAACACTTATCTTTTTAAAAATGTTTGTGAAACCAGCTTCTTGGGAAGGAAGTTCCACCTAACCATAGACTTGATGTTCCAAATATCAATAGTAAGCCACCCCTGAAATGGGGCTAGGAATCCACAAGAGAAGAGTGCCTCTTATAGTCCACTCGCAACTCAAAATCTCTCAACCCACTCGTATTCGCCTACAATTATCCCAAATTTACTCTAGCCCTCTTCCTCTTGACCTACCAACCTAAGGAATATAATCCTTCACTGATCTCAGTCCCTTTGGGATCCCATTCGTTTATTAGGGTCTCTCTGGAATAGGTAATCGAGAATCTTTCTACTGGAAACTCAAGGGAACTCATTGCCAAGAAATCTTCTAGCAACCAACAACAACAATTGTTGTTCTAGTGAAACTCCCACATGAGTTCAGTCTTCAAGCATGACAACATGGCTCTTCAATATTTAGCTCCAGAATGATCCAACATGCTCTAGAACTCACCCAATCTTTTTTTTCTATCTCTAGTGCTCTTTTTCCTTTCTCTCTACTTGTCGTTCATGCAAAACTGAATGTGAAAAAATGCCTATTCTCTCCCATACGAATTTCCTCTATTTTCTCAAGACAATTGACTTCTCACTCTACCAAATTTTGATTGTACTGCACCCCCATGCGTCTAATAACTATGGATGTGACTTATACATGCATCCCTTGACATGTATTCAATGATTGGGTTGTCATACACTCAACGATAAAATATAAGGTTGTCCAAATGATATTAAAATTCAGAAATCAGGATTTGAATTAATACCCATGATAAATTTCCTCCTTGGACCCCTCTTAGACACTTCTAGACACTCCTCTCTCTTCTGGATAAATTATCTCCCATATCTATCCATATTCCCAACAATTGGTATCATATTATATTTATTAAAATTAGCAATTATAATACACATATTACATCGCTTGGCCATAGCCATATTCATATCTACATTATGCATTAATTAAAATGGGGATTAAAAAGGGGATGTTACATACCATAATAGTAGAAGTTGAATCTAATTTGATTTCAATCTTAGAGTGCAAGTTAGTTGTTGAAAGGGCTCATCCTTTATGTTTGGTTGAAATTCAAATTTCCATGGTAGGGTAAAGAATGATTTTTTAATCGTGCATAGGACATAACAACTGTTATTTGTTTTCTCCACTTAGCAATTATTGACCAAATTTCCAAAGTTTTGTAAAAGTATAAAATGTGTCAAAAGCGCTTTTCGTTACACTTGCAATTTTTCACTTGTCCTTAGGTGTTTTGCTATGCACGATTTTCAAGGTTTTACTATATCGTTCATTCATTCCAACTTTGGTATCGTTGTATTGAGAAATTTACGAGTGTGAAGTTTTGGAGCAACGACAAAAAAGGTAATTAAAACTTTTTGAGTGACCACCAAAGGAGAAAATCTATTTTCCATTATTTCATTGATTTGCTGGCTAGGATGTCCAATTGACATTTAATTTTCAAATATTTGGTAAATCCAATCGGGTTAGAGATGGATTTTGTCATCATACTGCCAAGATTTGGCCCATTGATTATGAAATTTAAACTCATTGAACAAATTACCCATTGTCAATTTGAATTCAAGCTGAGCTCTGTGAGGTTTGTTAGTTGCTATTTGATTCTATTGTCTACAAGAGGTTTAGTGGGTGAAGTGAGCATATTGTTGTTAGTGTGAGCGATTCTGTGAGGTAGTTTTGTTGTGTAAGTCACATTTCTATGTTTGGAATAAATTTGTGGGTTAATGTGAGGTGTGTGTCAATTTCCTTGATTCAATTCCTTAATCCTTTCACACACCAGGTAAGTTTACTTAGCTTGGATGTTGAAATTGTTTTATGCATTTCAGATTATAAATTGGGACCAGACAAATGTTTTAAGAATTATACTTCTATGATGTTGACTGTTAATTAGTAATCCTTCTCATATTTGTGTTATTTGAAAGAATTTCCATTAGTTTTTTTTTTCATTTTGAGAAATTGTTAATGACTAAAATGATTGGATAAGGAAATGATTAATCACATATATGATTGTCTTCTTTATTCTTGTATGAAATAATTTTTGGAGCAGTAAATATGGCACCAAGGAGGGCCCCTATGATACCTCCTACCAAGTCTCCTAATATTAAAAATCAGGAAATAGGGGAGGTTTTGAAAAATAAGCTTGTAGAAATTGAAGACACATTAGAAGAATATGTCCCTATAATTCAATTCACCATACCTGAGGAGAATTTACCATGACCTATATTCAAGGACACTGAGGCAATCACCATAACTCTAGTTCTTCTCCTAGGATGGAACCGTTTCTACTTGAAATTAGGGAAGGAGGAATGCCCATAAGTAGTACCTCTTATTGACCCCATGGTTAGAGAAATCGACGAATTTTTTTTATGAATATAAGAAAATCTCATCTTCATTTTGTTGGAGCAAGAGCAACTAATTTTACCTGCTAAGAAGATGTTGACTGGATCATAAGACACATAAATTTACCTTCATTTTACATGTCTTCTTATTTATTGGATGTCATATGTGACACAAATGTATTTTCATGTCTTAATATCAACTAGCACGTTTCAAAGGCACATGTTCACGTTTATTTCCTTATTCTATGCGATAACAAGTATACAAGATCTTATTTAACAATTTGTGACTTTTTCTTGGAAATATTATATTACATTATTTTTTGTAGAGACTTCCCCAGTCTAATTGATGATGTTAAAAATCTTATAAGTTATACTGGAAATTGAGTGGATTTAACTTATAAAAGGATTTATGGTGCAACTACAACACCTCATATTTTTCCAAAGTATATTCCTAATAGGATTGTAATAGGTGAAACAACATATTAGAAAATTGTCCAAGGGTTTAATGCCTCATTATTGAAGGAAGAAAAGAAAAATATTTTCATCTCGTATGGTTTTAGGCTAGGCCATTGTTTCATCAAGTATCCAAAGCATGTGAGGTGGGAAGTAGATAGTCATCTAGAATATAGGTTTCTTCTTGGAAAATTTAGAATAAATGATCCTAAAGGCTTAGTTCTAAAGCATGTTGATTGAGTATCATTATTATGGCCATACAGTTATGAGAAATGGGAGGATGAAGCATTTTTTGAGGACGCTCATGATTGGAATGATGTTTTCGAGAGAAACAAAAATCCTCATATGATATTTTTTAAGACTTTGTCCATTGATGAACACATGTTGGAGAAAAATAGAGGATTAACCATTGAGAGAGCCGGAAGATAAGCTAAAGAAGCCAAAATTCTAAAAGAAATCAAATTAAATGAAGAGGCTAAGCAAAAGGCTATTCAAGATGAACAATCTAGGCTAAAAAAGGAACAAGAAATCCAAATGAAAATAGAGTAGGAGTTGAGAAGGAAAAAATAAGAAGAAGTTGGTCAAGCAGAATTGGAAGTAAGGACGAGGGCTACTCAAGAAAAACAAAGAAATAAATATTTAGAGGTAGCTTAGGAAAAAGTAAGGCAAGAAGAAGAATAACAATGTCAGAATGTTGAGGAACAAAAAATACTTGCTGAAGAGAAGGCTATTGGAGGAGAAGATAAAATAGGCAGAGACAAGGAAAATTCATGAAGAAAGGTTGTTGCAATAGGCAGTTTCAAAGAAATAGGGTGATGAAGGGAGTACGATAGAGAAAAAATCCGATCAACAACATGATCATTAGTCCATAGTTTACCAAAGGAAGTGATTGATCTAACTAAGAATGATGAATATGCCTCTAAATCACATGATAAATATAAGGAAGGTGCTTCTAAATCAAGTGATAAGTTTGATGAAATTAATCCTAAATAAACTGATCAAACTTGGAATCCTAAAGAGATGCAAGCAATTGGAAAATTGTTGGACTTTTGGGCTGACCTAGGTTCTACCTTAGTTCTCCAATGAAACCCTTATCACCATCGGCCCTTCTAGTAAGCCAGAAGGCTACACCGTGCACAGAGTGCACAACACAGTCTCACCCGAGATGGTTTATGGGGGATTGCAGGAAGTATATGTATGTATCCATGGAAGGGATTGAGGGACGTTATTTACTTATTACTTCATATTTATGCTTAACCATGCATTCTATTCTACCATTCATTAGAACCATTCATTCATTTGAATATTTAATCTAGTGTGCACTATAAATAAATCATCCATTCATCTATCTAACCATTCAATAATAACTGTAAAATTAATAACACATCAACACACATTGCACACATGGTTTTACCGTGGTTCACTACCCTTGGGGCTACATCCACAAAGATCTTATGCTTCTTTATTCTTATTCATCAAAAAGTGCTGCATGCATTACTTCAAAGTAGTGAGTAGTGAGGAAGACTAGGATCGCACCAAGATCCATAGCTTGCAACCCGAACCTTAACTACTTCGACCTCATCCGAGCTTTACAACTCTCAAAATAGACTTCCAATTTTTTTTTTTCCTAATATATTTTTCCTGATGATGGACCACACTGGTCTGGTCTGAAACGTCGAATATCAAAAACTTATGCAATGAATCTGAAAGAACTTTCTGATCAAGACTTCCAATCCCTAAAACTCCAAAATAGGTTCTCCAAAACAGACTTGTTGCACTAACTCTCCAACAAATTGATCTTAGATAATTCTCCCCTCTTCTAATATACCTCATAACCCTTATTTACATTACAAAAATGGGTTATAAACCCTTACAGTTCATCCCAAAACGCTAACCCTAACTAGGCTAGGTTTGTCCACATTTGCACCGGATTTCCACAAATCCTGTTGCACACGCTGCTTTTCCTCAAAATATGGTGCGCTATTATGTCTCGCTTTCTACACTGTTATCCAAACATGCCTTCTCCAATAGGCCCCCAACACTAACATGTGGCTTGTCCTGAGCCACTTAGCCTCAATGCACATTTTGCAGCACTATCTCCAGCGCATGAAACTTCTTTGCTAATTCTGGCACTTTCTCTTTGGCCTCTGCACTCTTCCTTGCTAGTGTCTCCAAACCCTACGCTGTTATGTGCTCTTCCAACACTTCTCTGCTTTCTGTGAGCGCCTGTTCCCATTTCCCCTTTTCTTTTTGGAGCTCTTCTATCATCCCTTCTGCTTGTTGTTGAAATGACTCCAACTGAGCCTGCCTTGCTTGCTTCTGCTCCTGCATAGTCTTTATTTTTGCCCGCAAGTTCTTTTGTTCATGCATTGCCTTCATTCTAAGGGAGATGTCCATGGTTTTCTGTATTTTCTTAAAGCATTGAACTTCCATTTTCAACTTTTCCTCCCTCTGCTCCAAATATTGTATCTTTTCATCCTCTTCGAGGCTTGTCAAAATTTGTGCAGTCCTATTATACAGTTCTACCACTTCTTTACCCTCCTGTGCTATACTCTCTACGTGCGTAGTAGACTCTTTCTCCCTCTACTCTCACACTTATGGAGGTGTACTGAGATTTGACCTCTCTATTAACTCTGCTATTTCTTGCTTGTATCTCTCCATGGTCTGCACAATTTGTTGTATCTTCACTTATGTTGTAGCCTCCTGTTCCTGCACGCAATTGGGTATACTCCTGTATACCTCTGTGAGATTCTTCTATAAATTGTCTGTGCATTGTTTCTCTTCCTCCTTTTCTAGCGTGATTTGTTCACATGTCACTTGTAGAATCTCCTTCACCTCATGGCTGATTGCTAGATTGGTGGCATTCTCCCTAGCTCTGGACTGAACTTCCTACATTATACTAGCTTGTAGTCCATATAACGCTTTTGTGGGTATTTTCATGAGGACCAAATCCATATGATTCACATCCTTTACTGGTATATGCATTATATGTTCATCCATCTCCAACATGTCTTGTGTGACTCTGAATCTATCACTACTCACTACTACTATCTTCACAGTCTCTTCCTGCTCCTTCTGCGCTGATGTTTCTTGTTCTTTTCTGTCTACAGTGCTACTGGGTGACACACTGCATTGATTTGTAGCCTCTGCAAGATGTCGTGTACCTCTACCAATTTTTCCATGATTTCCTCCCTTTGTGCCTTTGCTGCATGGACTACATCCTCTCCTATGTCTTGGAATTTGTCTGCTACCAACACGACATCGTCCTCTATAATAGTGATAATTGGAGGATTTTTATGATAGTTCGTCTTTTTCCTTATTTTTTCCTCTTGTGTTCCCATTCCCTTCTTAGTTGGGGTTGAGGTCTGTGCCTTAGTTTTCATCTTTGTTGTTTCCCCATATTTTATTTCCTGTGGGTGAGAACTATCCTTCTTGCTATCTCCTTTAACTTTTGTCCTTGATACTGTTTCTTTCTTTCTGGGATTTTTGCTGGCTGCGCTACTTCCTGAAGCTTGGTCATGCTCTAAAACATTCCTAGTATTTTAAGATAAACTTCTTGTCTTTTTGGATGTTCCTGCCTCTTCTGGCTCCTTAGGTTTGGTTCCTTTCTTTTGTGGTGCTGTCACCTTCTACTACGTGGGCCAATATTTTACAATCGAGTCTACCTCTTCCCTTGATGTGCAATATCTCATTTCTAGGAACTTCCTCTTTGGGTCCCTTGTGTCTTGGATCCATAAATAATGTCTGGAAGCTTTGAAATTTGCAAAGCCTTCATTCTCTTGCACCACTTCCACTGGGATCTACCAGACATTTGTTGTTTTTTGTTGCATATCCTTCAAGAACATGGCAAATACCAGATTGTTAGCCTACTGGTTCTTGGGGTCCTTTTCCTGCCACAATGTTTCATGGGGCATTGCATAAAATTTTCCCTTCCTATCTAGAAAAGATGAAAACTTGGGCTCCTTCCAACCCACCAATTAGGGATGATTTTAAGGATGGAAATTTATTTTAAAATGTAGAAACCTTGGCGAATATTACTAATCCTTCATATGTCAACTATAAATGTTTAACGATATTTTTTTTTTAAATATTCAAATTTCTAAGTATTTTATATAGTTTTTATAAAATTTTGGTGATTTTTAAGGTAAAATAATTTTATCCTATAGAATTTGGGCGAATCATTTTTAAAATAGTGAATCTTGTTTTTTGAAAAACCATGGAAAATTAGCCCATGAGCGAAATTTAGCCCCTAAAATCATCCCTGCCACCAATGCTATCAGGATTAACAACTAGGAGTAATGGAATTTCATTCCATTATCCTGTGCATCTAGAAAATATACCAAAAAATGATTTAACATGTATGGTTCCCAGCTGAATACGACTCCCTTTGCGCACTGCACAACTATTGCTATCACTCCTGCTGGGGCTTCTTGCTTTCTGCACTTTCTCAACAGTTTACAGGACATCAATTTTGTAGCAAACCTTGTTGCGTGAATGTTAATGTCTTTGATGATGAGTCCTCGGGTTCCCCTGTTTGTCCCAAACTATGTTTTCACTTCCTCTGCAATCTCTTTATCCCTGGATTTATTGTCCAGGTAGTCCTCAGGATTTACCCCGCTGGTAGGAAATCCTATGATCTTTTCTATGAGATCCACGTCTATGGGAACTGGCCTATCCATCCACAGGATACCTCCATGTACCTTGGACAAAAACATATTTCACACATAATCCCAAATTTTTATTGCGCCCAAAATGCGGTATGTCCAATAGATTCATCACGCTCGAATTATAAAGACATGTAACCCACTTTGTGGGTGCCATAATAGATTTCCCTAGGGGTCCTACCTCCCCCCTGTCCTCCAAGTTTGCTTCCTACGTGAAGTCTAGGAACTTCATTGTGTCAATTATGTCATGGTCCGTATACTTTTGCTTTGGCACCTTCCCTAACATGTCTTCCGTTACGACTACAACGTCAGGAAGATGGGGTAGTTTAATTTCCCTCACACTTGGTGCTTTCCTCTTTTGACCCGCTGCTAGGTTTTCCTCTATGGCTTTGTCCTCAGGTTCTTATTATTTCTCTCCCTCAATTTCCTGCTGGCCTATGATGTCTTCCACCAAGACTTCATCTGCAGTGGATTTCTACTTCTTTTTTTCCTTTTCATTTGTTGCTACAGGGTTTTCAAATCTAGGGTTCATGCTGCCTTTAGGGTTTTCTGCACTTGAACCCGCTTGCACCTGTTCCATTGTTGATAGTTCTTCCTCTACTCTAGTGGGGTTGATTGATTCAGTCTCAGATGTTGTTACGTCCTCCAGCTCCACAAAATGTTCTGGCTCTTCGATTTGTTCCTTCTTCCTACCAGACTGTCGGGTTACTCACACAAATCAGTTGGAAGCGCCAACTTTCAGGGGTGCCATATAGTTAATCTCACACACGATTGACCGATTCCTCCTCTTTTTCAATCAACCTTTTCTCCCACTCTCAAGTTCTCAATTGCTCAAACTTCACTAATTGTCTAACTTCCATGTTCTTTTCCCTTTTTATAAACCCGGTCATTAATGTTCTGTCTTATTTTTCACTTTTTCCGGTCATTTGCGTACTGTCTAATTTTCCTACGCACTGTCTAATTTTCCTACGCACAGTCTTCCAAATTATGTCGCACCCATTGTTGTGCGATGCCATTCCTGAATTACTTATTCCTCATAATTACTTCTTTTTGGATTTTTCTTCATTTTTTCTTTTTTTATATTCCTTTTTCTTCTTTTAGCTCCTACTATTGACAATATGTAGAAGTCGACTTGCTACACTGCAACTATTAAGAGTTAGTAGATCGTCTGTCCCTATATAGTTTCAGTTGACTACCATTCACCATTCCTTGTTGTTCCTTTCCTGTTAAGTCTTGCAGCTGTACAACACCTCCATACGTGATATAATTTATCTGATATGGCCCTATCCAATGCATTCTGAGCTTCCTTGGGTGCTGTAAGTATTTACTATCATAGAGGATAACTAGATCTCCTTCCTTAAACTTCTTCTTCTTGTTATTTCTGTCATGCCATGTTTTATCCTTTGCCTTATTTACCTCTTAATGGAAACCTGTCATGATTATGTCTTCTTCTAATTCCATCAGTTAAGCCAATCTTTCCTATGTTGTGCCATTTTCTGTCATGTCTGTAATTGTTGAAGTGCATAGACTTGGCATTAAATAATCTAAGGGAACTATTGCCTCCTATCCATACACCAATATAAAGGGTGTTTGTTCTGTTAGTTTCTTGTAGGTAGTTATATAAGAACAAAGTACTTCTGGTACCTTCAAATCCAAATCATCTCTATTTACAATACAAATATTTTCCAAGGAATTCTCCAAAATCTTTTTGAAGGCTTCCATTGTTCCATTTTCTTGAGGGTGGTAAGGAGTAATCTTATGATGGTATATCTTAAACTCTTCAAGAATTACCTAAATTTCACTATTGATGAAGTGGGTCCCCTAATCACTCATCAATATTCTTGGAAATCCAAATCTTGTCACTATATTCTCAAATAGAAAGCGCATTGCGGTCTTTGCACTGCAATCCTTTACTAGTGCTACCTCTGCCATCGGGTCAAGTATTCTATTGTTGTGATAATGTATCTAGCTCCCGATCTTCTTGATGGTGGATTAATTGGACCTACAAAATCTATTTCCCATTTATCGAACACTTGTAAAGTAACCTGTGGTTTCAATGTCATCTCATCCCCCCTAGATGGCTTCCCAACTCTTTGAGAAACATCACACTTCTGATAGTATTCCTTTGAGTCCTTATGAACTTTCGGCCACCATAATCCTGCATGCAATACCTTATGTGCGGTAGATTTACCTACGTAGTGTCCTCCTGCAATTCCTTCATGTTCCTCTGCCAAAATAATGGGCCTTTCAAGCTCCATCACACATCTCCTCAAGATGCTATCTTCTCCAAGTTTGTATAAACGACCTGCAATAAACTGATAATCTACAAATCTGACCACCAATTTTTTCTTCTACGCAATAGTAAATTCTCTTGGTGCAAATCTTGTACTCAAAAAATCAATAATGTCAGCAAAATATTCATCTGCAATTTGAACTGAAGACAATTGTGCATCTGAAAAGTTCTCATCCAAGTTACTAGGTTCTTCTCCATTTGTTATCCTAGACAAGTGATCCGGTCCCACATTCAATCTTCTAGGCTTCACCACAAATTCAAAGTTAAATTCCTGAAATAGTAAAAACCATCTACATATCCTTCCCCCCAACACTATCTTATTTACTAAGTATCTCAAAGCTGAATGATCTGTAAACATATTAAAGTGTTGTCCCAACAAGTAATTCCTGTATTTCTACAAAGCATACACCGTTGCTAGACCTTCTCTTTCTGTAGTGTTATAGTTCTGTTCTGAATCTAATAAGTTTCTTCTTGCAAATGAAATAGGGTGATCTATATCACCTTCTCTTGGCTAGGTTAGTACTGCTCCCAGTGCAATTGAAAATGCATCTACATGCACATGAAATTATTTAGCCCAATATGGAAATACTAAAATCGACACAATAACCATCTTCTCCTTCAAAATATCCAAACTCTTATGGAATTCATTATTCCATTGGTACTTAGTATCCTTCTTCAACAACTTCTCCATTGGCACAGTGATCCGTGCATATCCCCTTCTGAGTTTTCTATAATACCTTGTATGGCCCAATGTACTCGTCAATTGACACATTGAATTTGGTGGTGGTAAGTTAACTATTACAGTAATTTTGGCAGGATCAACCAATAGACCCTGTTTACATATCAAATGCCCTAAAAAAATGCCAAAAGGTGCACTGAAAATACACTTCTTAATATTTAATGAGATCTGACACTGTCTGCATCTATATAACATCAACCTTAATACTTCAACATGATCTTTCAACAAACTGAACACTGTCCAATAATCCAAGTAAACCTCCAAAAAATTATGAATAAAGTCCTTGAAATCTACTACTACTACTCTTGAAAAAATGGCTGGTGCATTCTTCAATCCAAATGTATTAACTGTATACTCAAATGAGCCCCACTTTGTAGTGAAAGTTGTCTTGTACCTATCTTCTGGAGCAATCCTTATTTGATGATAATCTGAAAATCCATCTATAAAAGAATAAGCTTCTTGACCCCCTACATTCTCAAACACTTCATCTGTAAATGGGGCAGGAAAAGGATCATGTAGGCAAGCATCATTCAATTTTCTTAAATCTTCACAAATCCTGATCCCTCCTTGCTTCTTTTCTTGCACCACCATGGGACTGATCCATTCTGACTCTTCTACAAGTTTTATAACACCATCTTCTAGAATCTTGTCAATTTCTATCTTTAACTTCTCTCTGTATATTGTATTCAATATGTACAACCTCTTTCTAATAGGTATTGCTTCTAGTTTCAATGGGTTTTTCCTCTCTCCTAGTTCTCCTTATAACCCCTTCATCTCTGAAAATGTTGCTGGAAATAAGTCACTGTACTCGCGCAATAATTATATGATCCTTTCTACTGTTTGATGATCCCAATAATCTCCAATACTAACCATCTTTAGGTTATCTGTAGTTCTAATGTTGACCATGTTAATATTTAAAGGTGAAGCATAATATTTTGAGTCCATATTGGGACCTTCTACTTCTAGGATCTAGATGTTACACATATTATATTCTTCAAGTTCTTCTTCTTCTACTACATGATAACATTGTAGCAATTGTTTGACTGTCTGACTAGCCTGCTTATGAGTTGTTGGAATGATTTCAAACTCTGGTTCTTCAAATATCCCGTCTCTTACCACTTTCAGTGCTATATCCATCTCTGGATTCTCATGTTCAAAGGAAAATGTAACTACAAAGCTTTGTTGTATTTCTCCCCAGTTGGCAGTTTCTCTACGCCGTTCCTGTTCTGTGTACCAGTTCTTCAAAATGCCTTCTAGTGTGTTAATAAAGTGGTGTGGCATTCTTCTGGTGGTACTAATCTCCATTGAACTATGCACTTCTCTACATTCTCTTGGGGTTTTCCAAATCCTTCATATTTCTCCTCATATTTGTGTTCCTTCTCTGCACCAAATATGATGCGCAATAACCTTTTGCATTGGAACAATTTGTTGATCTTTGCCTTGTGTGTACCCCACCATATTGCAGGTGTATCTTTTAAAGAAATATCTAGTGCTGGTAATATTTGATTTTCCATAACTCCGACCTCATATTTCATAAAAAAATCATCTAAATCATTTAATCCATAAAAAGTGGGAGGCTCTCTTACCTCTGTAACAAGCCATCTCAATGCACGCGTCATTTTGGCACATTTCCTCGTAGATAATTCATGTAATCGTTGTTTCTATTTCTCCAGTACTGTGTCAGAGTCTGAATCAAAAGAACTAATAATCCTTCGGCTGAGCATGCCATCTGCAATTGGGTTGATATAATATTCTTCGCACGCGGTAGTAATGTATAACTGATTCACATATTTTGTAAGAATATTATCTGTAGGTTCCACAGACCTTCCTGCTTCCAAGGGATCCAATGGCGCAATAACTTTATATTCTTGAGACTCAAATATCATCTTCCTTTTCTTCAAATTGATAATATTTTGGTTTTCAAAGGCCCAATCCAGACCCAACAATGCTAGATATGGCGAAGTATTATCCACTATGTCAATGACTTCAAAGTCAACCATGTTACACACACCATCTAGATCTACCAGAATGCCCTTCAACCTTCCTATTGGTACCACTCTATGTTGATTTTCCAACTTCAAATGAATAGGTGAATACCCTAATTGTGGTTCTCCCATAGCTTACCAAATTTTCTTTGGCAGAACATTGACTTCAGATCCTAAGTCTAATATAATATCCCCCATATTAAAATATCCTATGTTAGCATTCAATCTAAATTCCCTACTGGTTCTTCTATTATTTCGGACCTGATTTACCCTTTTTACCCCTTCTTCCCCAGGTTTACACCGTTCTAACAAATTCTGCAAAACTTGTAAGGAATTTTTATCACTCAACAATTTGACACAAGCTCCCAAAAAGTTTCTTAAGTTACTTAATTATTCTGAAGACTGCTCTTGATTGGTTTGATCAAATAATGAGGGCATACCATAGACTAGTATCTCATCTACTAGCTTCATTCCTGAAGTGGACTCCATATTTTCCTTCAAGATCTCTTTCCTAGCTTCTTTGAACATCTCTTTCTCTTTGCATGCATCAAACTTCTATTCAAGTGTTATGTTCTTCCTAACCCACTGATACTAGTCTTGATCCTGATCCTTCTTGGTTGCATATTCTCCTGTCTTGGCTCCACCTTTAGTCACTATGTTAATCTTCTTCCCATATTCTTCTCCGTGTTCCACCCCAATCCATTGTAGGTTCTGATTAGTTTGATTCCTCTTGTCCTGTATTCTTATTAACAATGTTGGACAATCCTCTGTTTCATGGTCTATTGTGCGATAGTACATACATGTCATAGGTGGTTGCGGGTAGTCTCTTGCATAATGCCATTATTTATGATAGTTATGACACACTACTGCTCGAAAAAAAAAGTATTCCAACAGAGGATGAACACCTTCAGTAACCACTCACACAACCAGATCAAAGATCAACACATCAATGTTTTGATGTGGAAAAAATGCTACGGGGAAACATCCATGACCCCAACCAACACGACCAATTGGAGCAATTTATTAATGAAAAAAAAAATATTACAAATAGATTTTACAAAAGAGTTTCTCACAATCGATCATCGAAAAAGGACCCTCGGTGCTCTTTAAATAGAGATCATGGACCAATCAAGTGTTAAGACACATATCAATGGCCGTTAAGATCATGGAGAATATGAACTGTTGTATCACTCTATGTCGAGAACATATCATGATCGCCAAATTTCCTAACTACAAATGCATACTAATGCATACTAAAGAAACATAATAAGAAACAAACTTTTACCTAACAACACATTAGACCAAGCAGATCTTAACTAACTCCTAAGTGTCTAAATATCCTAACATCCCCCCTTAATAAAAACTTGGGATAAGATTGAAGGATTTACAATAGAAACACAATAGGAGAAGGAAGGATGAAATAGAGCCTATCCCCCCTTAATGACAACCTCATGAACTCCTAACATAGATCGAAGTTTGGAAAACTTTGCTTCTGTAAGAGACTTTGTGAAAATGTATGCAACTTGATCTTCGGTAGGGAAAAAGAGCACTTCAATAAGTTGATCATGAATGAGATTTCTGATGAAGTGCATGTGTAGCTCAAGGTGCTTGATGCGTTGATGTTGAACTGGGTCTTTGGTGAGCTTGATGGAACTCTGATTGTCGCACCAAAGGCTGGTAGGATGCTATTGATGGAATCCAAAAGGATCTGTCGAATCCACAAGGCTTCCTGACTTGCATTTACCACTGCTTGGTACTCTTCCTTTGTTGAAGAAAGTGAAATAACATGTTGTTTATTAGAGGCCTAAGTGACAGGTCCTGAACCAAGGCTAAAAACATAACCTGCAGTAGACTTCCGATCATTAGGGTCGCCGACCCTATCTGAATTAGTGAAACTGACCATTAAAGGAGTCCCCCCTGAACTGTAATGTATCCTGAATTGAATTGTACCACGAACATAGCGAAGCATCCTTTTAGCTTCTTTCGAATGGATTTCATGGGGTGTTTGCATATACTGGGCAACAAGATCAAAATCAAAGGAAAGATCATGACGTGTATGAGTCAAGTATAAGAGGCTACCAACTAATTGACGGTACATGGTGACATCAATTTCAGGATAAGTACATGTGGAAGTAAGTTTGACTCCAAACTGAAAGGGAGAAGGGGCTGGTTTAAAATCGTCCATGTGAACGTGACGAAGGAGGTCACAAGCATACTTAGACTGGGAAAGAAAAAATCCTTCATTGGTTTACAAAACTTGGAGGCCAAGGAAATAGTGAAAAAAACCTAAGTCTGTCATTTCAAATTTCTTCTTAAGGATGGTTTTCACATGGTTTAAAAGTTTTGAGTCACTACTAGTAAGGATAAGGTCATCAACACAAAGGACAAGGATTATGATATGGCTTCATACTTTCTTGGTATATACATTAGGATCGAAATGGCATCTAGAGAATCTGGTGTCAATAAGAAAGTTGTCCATTTTGTCTTACCAAGCTCGGAGAGCTTGCTTAAGACCATAAATATATTTCTTAAGGCGACAAACAAGGCTAGAGTCATTCTGGACATAGCTAGGAGGTTGTTCCATGTAGATTTCTTCTTGAAAATTTCCATGCAAGAAGGAGTATTTAACATCCATCTGATGGACCTCCCATTTATGTGAGGCAGCAAGGGAAGGAACAAGACAGATGGAATTCATTTTTTCTACAGGGGCAAAGGTTTCATTATAGTCAATTCCTTCAACTTGGGAAAATTCTTTGGAAACTGACCGAGCCTTGTGTCTTTCAATACTTCCATCTGATGCATACTTATTTCTATAGACCCATTTACATTTGACAAGTTTTCCTCCTTTTGGAAGAGGCACAAGATCCCAAGTATCGTTTTCCATTAAAGAACGATTCTCTTCATTCATTGCTGTATCCCAACCTGGATGACCTGAAGCTTCCGTAAATGTCTCTAGATCATGAGTCTCTGAAACTTGAACCAAAATAGAAGAAGCTCACTGTAACTGTGAACGTGTTCGATGCTGATCTAAAGGATCATCGACAAGACCACCAATGACTTCTCATGTTGAACGGACCCATCTAGGAAGCGGTGGAACTGGTGCTGGTTCAGGTTCAAAGGACTCATCTGGAGGAAGGTGAGCAGGCAGAGGTGGATTTTCATCCTCACTGTCATCATCTAAAGAAGAAACCATAATATGAATAGAAGAAGGCACAAATGTCGAAGATGGCTCACAGGTCAAAGAATGCATAATCATCGGATTAGGCTCACAGGCAAAGAGATTTTCATCAAATTTAACATCTCTTCTAATAATAATTTCATTGCAATGTGGTTGAAGAAGTCTATAACCTTTGACATCTTCAAAATAACCAACAAATATACACTTCTCACTTTTAGGCTGCAATGCTTTCCTTTTCTTATCAGAAACGTGAGCCCATGCTATACTGCCAAATATATATAAGTGACTTACATCTGGTTTAATTTTAGTCCAAGCTTCTTCCAGTGTTATATTTTTAAGAGCCTTTGTGGGAGTGCGATTTAATATGTAATTTGCATAGTTGATTGCTTCCGCCCAATACTTTAGATTTAATCCCTTAGATTGGATCATACAATTAGTCATTTCTTTTAATGTGTAGTTATTTCTCTCAACAACACCATTTTGTTGTAGTGTATATGGAACAATGTCTTGCATTTGGATGCCCTATGTAGTGCAATAACTTATAAAATTATTGTTCACATATTTTCCTCCATTATCTGTTCTTAACTTTTGAATTTGATGTTCAGATTTCTTTTCTACAAGGGCCTTGTGGGCCAAAAACTTGTCAAAAAATTTGCTCTTAAGTTTTAAGAAGTAAACCCAAGTACGTATGAAAAAGTCATCAATGAAAGTTAAGAAATACTTGTACCCAAAAAAAGAAGGAGAAGAAAGTGGAACACATAAATCACTGTGAACAAGTTGCAAAGGGCCTGAGGCATGCCAAGAGGCACATTTGTCAAAACTGTCTCGATGATGTTTTCCAAGAACAAAACCGACACAAACACCATCTTTGCATGAAACAAGAGGAAGACCAGTCACCATCTCTTGATTACATAGTTGTTTCAATGAGCGATAGTTTAGATGACCAAACCGCCCATGCTAAAGTTTGCTCAAGTCATCACTATGAGCAACAAAAACTGATGAAAAAGATGATGAACCAAAGTTGTCAAACTTGTACAACCTGGTAATATCATCAGAAATCCCAGTTGCAAGAACATGCTTAGGATGTTTTATATTCTTGATTACAACTTGGTGAGGTGAAAACTCTACGATTTTACCTTCACTTGAATCAGTGATTTGATATACTAATAGAAGGTTACAAGAAATACTTGGAACACATAATTCATCATTGAAATGACCATTATCTACTTGAACTGTTCCAGATCCTACAACACTAAGAGATCTATCATCACCAACAAATATTTTCTCAGTGTTACATTCATTTAGAGCAAAAAATATGTCTTTATCCTTAGCCATATGATAATATGCTCCATAATCAATAAGCTACTCATCAGAAGAAGAAGTAGAAGTTGTATTGAAGGAGAAACCGGAAGAAGATAGTGCATGTCCATGAGAAGAAGAAGAAGTAGAATCAATACTGATTTTGTGCTTCTTCATCACTGCTTCTAAAGCATCCATCTTCTTGAAACATTTGGACTCATCGTGACCATCGTTATCACAAAAGTTGCAATGTCTGTTCGTCTTCTTATATTTATATTTTTCTCCTTTGTCACCATTAGGAGCTGAAGCTATCTGAGCGATTTTGGGACCCATATGTTGCTTATTGTTGTAGTGAGGATGATGTTTCTTGGTATACTTGGGTTTATCTTTCTGCTGGGCAACTAAGGATTTGTTGAAGGTACCTACAATGCTGATCACTCCAAGTTGTACAAGCTTATCTTCCTCTCTAATCAAAGAAACACAAAAGGACTCAAGAGTGGGTTTTCTATAAGTTGTCCCTAGAGCCTCTCTCACGACGTAAAAGCTAGATACAAACACAAAATATGCACTACCTAGCTTAGAGAGAATAAGATAGATGCAACACTCTTCCTTCATATTTATCTCACATTCTTCACATAAAATTATAAGTGTTTTAAACTTAGATAGATAGTATCCAATGCAAGGAAAATCACTTGGATTTAAATTCGGTACTTGATTTTCTAATTGTTGTGCTCGAATAATATTGAGTTTACCAAACACTGTTTCAATCTTTTCCCAAACTTCATCGGGGTCATCAATTTCTTTAAGATGGAACCTTAAATCAAGAGAGATGGACATTCCAATTAGTCCAAGTGCTTCATCACTCCTATTACCCCATTTGACTTTCTTATCAGCATCAATGGGTTCTTTTTCGTTTCCCAAGGTGATCTGGTACAAGCCTTAACTTCTTAATAAATCCTCCATATGAGATTTCCATTGGAAGTAGTTGGTGCTAGTAAGAAAAATATTACTGGAAGAAACCATAATAAATATGTAGATAATATGGATTAAAAAAATGAAACTGATGATATGGATGGAAAGATCTCGAAAAATTATGCAGTTTAAAAAAAAAAACAACACTAAAAATGGACTTCAAATGTGAAAGTTATGCCCTTTTTAAAAAATGCATAAACGGTAACCAAAGGACCACGTGGTGGTTTAAGTTTCTTTATGAAGTGACCCACTTTTATAAAGATAAGTGGGGATCATTTTTACAACGAATTTAATTTATAAAAGAAAAGCTGCATGCAAAATAAATAACTCTAAAATAAAATATTAAAGCGACTTATAGTGATTCACTTTTATATTTGAAGTGAAATACACTTTACAATTTGAGCATGAATTTTTTCAAAAAAGGTAACAAAAAGAGAGACTTGAACTCAAGACCTATTATTTAATAAGACAACTTTTAACCAAATGGTCTAGCAAAACATATTGTATTGTTTAGCAAGAGGATTGGGGTTGTTGTTGTTGTTGACGACCTTGGAGAGCGTGAAAAAGAAAAAAAATCGCTTCTCGATGACAACAAGGGTTAGATCTTGGTTAGCTTACCCAAAAGATGCACATTTTCCTATCTGTTTCTGATTTTCTGAGATTGCAATGGGCACGAGGAAAAGAGAATACACAGATTTAAAATATTAGAAACCCAGAAACAAATAATATAAAACCAAAATAATACTCTGTACAAATTTAAAAAATGCGTATTCAGGCTTTATACCTCCGGATCTGACTGAAATGGATGTATCTTGGGAAAAAATAAACCTTTTTGAGTGAAGCGAAAGGTGTGCATGACTAAAAAGAGTGCTCTGAATGCAATGGAACACTCCTAACAACCTAGAAATGTACGAAAATGATGAAAAATGGAGATGAATTAAATCGGCTTCATGATCTCAATCTACAATAGGAGCGGGTCTTCAAACATGCTCTGATACCATGTTCGACAACACAGGTATTCCAACAGAGGAAGAAAACCTTCAGTAACCACTCACAAAACTAGATCAAATATCAACACATAGATGTTTTGACATGGTAAAACCCCTACAGGGAAACATCCACGACCCCAACCAACACGACCACTTGGAGTAGTTTATTAATGCAAAAGAAAAATATTACAAAGAGATTTTACAAGATATTTTCTCACAATCGATCATCGGAAAATGACCCTCCATGCTCTTTAAATAGAGATCATGGACCAATAGAGTTTTAAGCCACAGATCAATGGCCATTAAGATCAAGGAGAATATGAATCGTCGGATCACTCTATGTCTGGAACATATCGTGATCGTCAGATTTCATAACTACAAATGCATACTAATTCATACTAAAGAAACACACTTTTAACTAATGACACTTAGACCAAGTATATCTTAACTAACTCCTAAGTGTCTAAATATCCTAACAACTACTGGTCCTTGAACTCCTCCAAAGCCTCTTCCTCCACAACCTCCTCCTCTGAAACCTCCTCTGTTACCCTAATTATCTCCACGCAGTGTGTTATACTGAGGTCCTTGATTATATTGTGGCTGGGGGTTATTTTACTGTTGTGGTGTTGCACACTATTGTGCAGGGTGATACTACTTTTCCCTTGAAAATGATGTGCAATATATTGTGGTTGTGATGCAAATTGCTACGCGGGATTGTACTATGGCTGCTGCACAATTTTATACTATGGTTGATGAACAAATTTTCCTGTTACATGTTCATCCTACACTCTGTATATATCTGCAATCCTTTATTTCACCATCTCCAAGGTTCTACAGTCCTTGTCTTCGTGTCCAAATGACTTACACAAGTTATAATATGTATTCTTTGGAACTTTATGGTATTTCTTCATCAGGGGGAAATTATAGGGATCATGCCCATGTGTTTTGAAAATCTCACACCATGGTCCTTCTGGAGCCAAAGGGTTTGGAATACCCACTCCAACATACTATGAAAATAATGGACACTCATTCTTGTGATGACCTTCTATCCTACACATTGTACACGAGACATCTTCTCCTTTCTCCTTTCCTTTGTTTTGATTTAGCTGGAATTTTATGTTCTTCAGATATTTATTTAGCTATTCCACAATTGGATCTGTGTGCCTGTATTGGTTTTCCTCTAGCTGTAGGGCTGTCTACAGGGCCTCACCCCGACTTTTGAATTTATGATGTTTCAAAGGATACTTCAAGTGTGGCAACAAAGTATTAACAATCAAATGCCTATGTTGTGTGCCAATAATAGTGTATTTTAACTTACCTTTTAACCTCTTGAATTTCTGGTCCACTTCCCAGACTGATTCTCCTAGTTTCTTCTTGATATCTATCATTTCATTCATAAACTGGTCTTCTGAAATTGGATCCTGAAGTTCATTTATTAACTACCTCTTCACATTTGCTACAGTTGTAGGTGTTCTTGTTGGGTTATTTGTTGAGAGACCCATGTACCAATATAATGCGCGGTCTTGAAAAGTGATTTCTAACTGCACAACCTTTGTATCCTCGTCCGTAATCTACTTTTCTGCCCATATGCTCTCACAGATGAACAATTTTTTTTCTGGGTCATTTGACTCGTCTCCTCAGAAATCTAGTAACCTGATGGTTGGATCTTGTCCTACCATTGTGAAAGTTTCCAAACTACCACCTCCGCGTGGTGTAGAAACTTGACTACTACTTGGTGAAATCGATCTTCTGCTACTGGACCCACATCCTGCAAAAATTCTTCTACCACTAATCACTTGTTGGTTAACTTATTCATTTGTGTTAGTCACACATGGGGTTGTGGGTTCCACACTAATTAGGATCTGGAATGGAGAGCCTTCTTATATGCCGGAACCATGACCTCTGGTTTTCCTCTCACATGTGGCATGAAAGATATCCTCAATCTTACCCATGGCATGGAGATCCTCTACCACTTCCTCATTTTTGTCCAATCCCTCTCACTCTGCTATAACCCTCTTCTTATTATTCATCCTATACTGGTAGGGTAGTCCGCTACGTGTCACACCTACTTTTCTTATGATTTCCCTAGTATGTTAATCATACATAATTATGGGGTCTATTGACTCCTTCTTCTGGCTACTCTCTAGAGCCTTCTCCATTTCTCAGATCTTCCTTAGTGCTTCCCCCAACTCCCCCATGCGCGCATAGTGATCTAGCTGTCTGATTCCATGGTCATCATGCCTTTATCATGTAATAATATCTTGATCGATGTGTAGAGTGATCTGATGTACCCCCCTCTGGGTCCCCTCAATAAATCCTACTCTGCAATAGTGTATGACTTCGTTGTATCTACTGCAAACTCAATGATAAACCCCACAGTAATATTGTCTAACCAAAAATCCACTGTGCGCGTGAATTTAGTATTAACCCTTTCCAACCGCTCAATATTTTCAACAGTCCACACTACTGGCCTAATTCGGTTAGTCGGATGGGTATCCTTCAACCTTAACAACCATTCCTGTAATAAATATAAAAATAAACAAAAGTAGGCTTCATTCAAATCAGTAAACACATACCTCTGTAGGTATTGGCGCGGTATATACCTGGAACCCTTATTTTCTTTCTACGTGAACTCTAACTGCTTTGTCTCTAACCATATTTTAATATATTGATTTGTAGGATTCCATGGCCTGAAAATCCATTTCTACCACATCATCTTCTTCACCAAATCCCTTCCTGGATCTCCTTATGAGTTCTAGCCGACAACAAAACCATTTGTTGGACTTATGGGCTGACCCGAGTTCTACCTTAGTTCTCCAACAAAACACTTATCACCATAAACCCTTCTGGTAAACCAGAAGGATACACTGCACACATAGTGCACAACACAGTCTCACCTAAGATGGTTTATGGGGGACTGCATGACGCAAATGTCTGCAGCCATGGAAGGGATTGGGGGATGTTCTTTACTTATTACTTCTTATTTCTACTTAACCATGCATTCTATTATACCATTGATCCATATTTAAGAGAGGAACAAACTGATTAACAAAATGAATACAATAAAAACAAAGATATGGAGAACAACACAAATATCCAGTGAACAATATCTTCTATTAAATAATGAAATAGGATGAAACTGTAAAACTGTAGAACTAAAACTTGCTCGAATGGTGGTAGGTATCTTTGAGAAGAGATGTGGTTGCTACGCGCATCTGTTTGAGCATAATGGATTACAATGAGGCTCCATAGGCCCTTTTGATATTACTCATGAATGAAAAAACCCTAGACATCCAAAAAACCTAACCCTAGAAGGTGAAACGCCAAAAGTCATGTGGGCCCTATAGGTAAGTTGGTGCAATTTGGTATGTCAACTTCCTAGGGCTGTAATTTTTTCATACGACCTCCGTTTTAGGCATGAAATACCCTGTTGGAAAGGTCTTTAAGAGAAATACACATTCCTCTGTCAAACTTTGACTTCTTTTATAGTTTGATTGTGGTGATCCAAAAAAACAACGTTTAGGTCCCCAAACTGGCCCCAGAAGTACAACAAGATGTGCTGACTTGAAAACATACAAAATAAGGCAGTTGGATTAGGCGAGAAGCCACCCATATCCACCTGGAGGATGTGTGGGGCTTCAAACAGCTCCATAAGTGTAGAACCCACAATTACAAAGCAGTACATAAGAACATGCTAAACAAAAATGGACACAAGGATCCAGTGGGAATAGGTGGGTGGCCACCAATATCCACCTGGATCAATTCTCCCCCCTTAGGAATAAATGGTCTCCATTACATTGAGTTCCCCCATAAAGTGAGGAAACTTTTGCTGGATTTGGCCCGGGGTGAGCCACTTGCCTTGGTGTAGGAGTTTCCCTGCCTTGACAACTCGATAAAGATGGATCCACTGCTGGTGAGTTCCCTTGACTTGTGTGTCCACAATCTGATTAGTGGATTCTTGTTCCATGCAGTAAGGGTTGAGCTCTGTTGGTGTCAGTTGTTATGCGATCTCAGAAGTGTCCAATAATGGTAAAAAATATTGCCAAAGGAGGTCCACATTGAATAATGGATGCAGACGAAGGAAGGGTGGAGTGTTGAGCTCAAAATCATTACTACCCACAACCTTGGTGATAGTGTAAGGCCCATAACAAAGTGGGAAAAGATTTTGATGGGGCGCGATGATACGCTCCTTCTGCAGATGTAACCAGACTTTGTCGCCAACCTGAAACTGGTGTGGTACTCTATGTTGATCATGGCACTGCTTGTACTTAGCATTGGATTTATGCAAAATCACCTGGACCTGTTGGTGGATGTGCTGAATCCTCTCAATGAATCTGGTGGCTTTGTAGATCGTAGAATCAACAGGGGAAGAGTCTGTCTGTGTGGTGGAAAGAGGGAGTGCGACATCAATGGGTCCAAAGGGTTGGAATCCTAGACCCACCTGAAATGGGCTATGGTTGGTGGAACTATGGAGAGCCCTGTTGTAATTATGTTGGACATAGGGGAGACTCTCATCCCATGTACATGGATGCTTAGAATTGTACATGTGTAGGATGTCCACTATCATCCGATTGACGAAATCTGTTTGGCCACCGGTTTGGGGGTGGAAAGTAGTGGATTTTGTGAGCTTGGTGTCTAAGAGAGACCATAGAATCGACCAAAAGGTGATGAGGAATCTGCTGTCTCAGTCAGAGATGATGGTCTGTGGTATCCCAAAGTCGACCCACACTCGTTTGAAGAAGAGATTGGTAGTATATACCACTGTGACATTCTTCTTATAGGTTGTGAGGATGGACATCTTCGAAAACCGATCAATGACCACAAACACACAATCATTTCCTTGCTTGTTGGATGACAAGCCAGACATGTAATCCATTGACATGGATTCCCAAGACTTCTCTCGAATCAGAAGAGGGGTATATGAGCCTTGCTTCTTGATGGATGGCTTGGAAATGACACACGAAGTGAAATATTTGATATACTTGCTGGCGTCCTGTCAAAGTTTTGGCTAATAAAAATATTTCTGAAGAACGCCCACAGTTTTCGCTAGGCCAAAATGTCCTGCCACCTGACTATAGTTGGCTTCCCAAATCAACTTTGCACGCTTGCTTGTAGGAACACAGAGATGGCCCAGGTGGCATAAGAGTCCATCCTGAATGTGAAAATCAGTGACAGTTGTGCATGTACCAAAGAGATGATATGTGGTGGTAAAGTTCGGATCTTGCTGATACAGTTGGGGCCACTCAGAGGCTTCACAAGTATGGATCACAGTGGTGAGTGCAGCCATAGGGGGCCAACTGAGGTAGTCAACAACACGATTGGAGATATATGTGTTATACTTGATGTTGAGATGAAACTGCTGTAGGTAGGTGGACCACTTCTGATGGTGGTCATTCTGCGATTTCCCCTATGTCTGTATGAACTGCAGAGGCTTGTGATCAGTGTGTATGATCATCTCTTTCCCCATAATGTAATGTTTCCATTGACGACAGGATTGTAAAATGGAATACATTTCCTTGTCATAGGCGGGGTATTTCCAGACAATATAAGAGAGTGTCTCACTATGGTGTGCCATTGGATGGCCATGCTGAGTGAGAACTGCGCCCACAACATAGTTAGATGCATTAGTCTCAATCTCAAATGGTTGCTGCAGATCGAGAAAGGAGAGTACCGAAGATGAGAAAAAGCGATGCTTCAGATCATCTAATTCTCATTGCTGCTCCTTCCCCCACAAAAAATTGTCCCTACCACCTCCCTTGGTCACCTGGTTGAGGGCCCATGCAATATGGGAGAATCCCAACATGAACCATCGGTAGAAGTTGTCTAGCCCCATAAATCTCTGAAGCTCGGTCAGTGTGGTCGGGGATGGACAGTCACAGATGGATTGGATCTTAGCTGGATCAACATGTACCCCATGCTCATCAACAATGTAGCCCAAGTATTGGACCCTGTTCATGCCAAAAGAGCATTTTTCCAAGTTGGCATACAGCTTGTGATGCCACAGAGTGCTCAAAACCCACTGAATTTGCTGCATGTGCTCTTCCCATGTTCTGCTAAAGATGAGGATATCATCCAAATATACCACCACAAAGGAGTTGGTGAAGGGTGTTAATACATCATCCATCAACCTCATGAAAGTGGATGGTGCATTTGTTAAGCGAAAGGTCATGACGAGCCATTCATATAGACCTTATTTAGACTTGAAGGTTGTCTTCCATACATCAGTTGGTTTGATGGGAACCTGGTGGTAGCCAGACTTTAGGTCAAACTTGTTGAATTTTTTTTTCCCATTGATTTGGTCAAGAAGGTCATCAATCCTGGGAATGGGGTAGCGGTTCCTGACTGTGATGTTGTTTAAGGCTGTGTAATCAATGCATATTCGATAAGTATTGTCCTTCTTATGCACGAGTATAATCGAGATTCCGCAAGGGAAGGAGCTCAGACTGATGTTCCCCTTTTTAATAAGTTCTTAGATTTGACGCCTGATTTTTTCATTCTCCATCAACAAGCACCGATAGACTGGTCCATTAGGTAGAGGTGCGTCAGGGGTCAGATCAATTGGATGCTTGACTTGACAGTGTGTTAGTACCCCTGCAGGTGAGGAGAATATGTCTCTATATTCTTCCACGATCCCGTCCACTTGCTTCTGCTGCGAAGAGAGGCACTGTGTAGAGGCCACATATGTGGTGACGATATTCTGCTTATTGTGAGCATGAATCAAAAAGACGATGAACTTCTCGGTCTATGAAATGACCTTACTGCATTTCTTAGTAGAGATTAAATAAATAGCAGTAGGCGGCGCTACGTCTATGATCATGTACAATTGTCTACCCAAAGTAATAATAACACTATGGGGTCTAGAATCATACACAACATGACGCTTCCACAAATATGGTTGTCCTAAAAGAACATCACAAAATTCAAGGGGAGGAATATCACACAGTACCTCATCTTTGAAAGGCTTGATTCCGTAGGGTAGATGACACTGTTGGCTAACACAAAGATCTCTTCCTTGGTGAATCCATCCGATGGTGTAGGGCTGCGGGTGCAGTGTCATTGGCAGGTCCAACCAATTGATGACCTCTCTTGAAATCAGGTTCTTCTGAATACCGCTGTCGACAATGAAATGAATCAGAGCCCCCTTGACCCACATCTGTGAGTGAAAGAGGAATTCCCCTTCCTCTGGTTCTTCTGGTTTACTCGGTCGGACTTTGGTGGTAGCGACAATGGCACTGGGTTCAACATTGATAATCCACTTCTCTCCTTCAGGATTTGACTCGGAATCATAATCGACCTCTGACTCGAAATCCTTCAGCTTGACCACACTATTTTCTATGTCCTTCTTCGTCTTCTCATTGCCCTTCTTGTGTTGTAGCTTGGATTGGTTGTCCTAAGGGTGGCCATCTCAACTTGGTCCCTTTCTTTGTGGGTTGGGTCTGCCTTTCCCTACTTCGGCTGTGAGGGGTTTTTAAATCCAAACTCTCACCGTTTCTGCTTAAATTTCTACTCAATTTGGACAACATATTTATAATCCACGCCCAAAGAGGTGATGTCCATGAAATCCATTTATATATGAATGTATCTATGAAAAAAACCATTGTATTTGAGCACCAGATGACGTTCAGAGTCTTTGATTCCCAATTTTGTGCGTAGGGTATGGAAAATATTGGTAAAATTTGGTACTTTGTGGTCCATTTCTTGACGTAGGGTGGTCCATCTGGTGTACTGGTCCTTATAGCTTCCAACAGGGTAGTACTATTCTTTAATGGCATCCCAGAAGGAATCCCATGTAGGGGCCACCAAAAATATTGTAGATTCCTCCATGGCCCTTTTCTCAAAGTAAGTATCCCACCAGTCTTTAACATGTGGAATGACCTTGAGGAGTGCAAAAGTAATCTTTTCCCTATCAGAAAAATTGTGGACCAAAAAATATCCTTCGAGCAGATTCAACCATTTATCTACAACATCTGCATCTATCAGTCCTTCAAATAATGGAATATCAAAATTTACATGTACCTTGAAGGGGGTTGCATGGACGCTTGATGAAGATGATTCTTCCGTGGGCAGCCGTCAAAGGATCTGCGCGAAATTGTCCATAATTTTGTTCCTTTTTTGTGCGAGGGATTCCTTGAGAAACATTTTAATAGGATATCCTGCTCCATCATATTTCTTTTCGTCCCCCATGGGTTGTTTTTGGACTCGGCATTGCCGGTTTGGTAATGGCTCAATTGGTTTGATTCCCAACTTCTTGTACCTAGATCTTGTCAAGGACATGCAAGAAGAAAAATAAATGAAGAGCAGAATGCTCTGATACCACTGATCCATATTTATGAGTGGAACCAACTGATTAACAGACTGAATACAATAAAATAGAGATATGGATAATAACACAAATATCCAGTGAACAATACCTTCTATTAAATAATGAAATAGGCTGAAACTATAAAACTGCAGAACTGAAACTTGCTCGAATGGTGGTATCTATCTCTAAGAAGAGATGTGGTTGCTACGTGCATCCGTATGAGAATAATGGATTACAATGAGGCTCCATAGGTCCTTTTGATATTACTCATGAATGCCAAAACCCTAGAAATCCAAAAAACCTAACCTTAGAAGGTGGAACACCAAAATTCATGTGGGCCCTATAGGTAAGTTGGTGCAATTTGGTACGTCAACTTCCTAGGGCCATAAATTTTGCATACAACCTCCGTTTTAGGTGCGTAATAGCCCATTGGAAAGGTATTTAATAAAAATACACATTCCTCCATCAAACTCTAACTTAGTCTACATTTTGACTATGGTGAGAAAAAAAAAACAACGTTTAGTGCCCCAAATCGGCCCCAAAAGTACAACAAGATGTGTTGATTTGAAAACATACAAAATAAGCCAGTTGGATTAGGCGAGAGGCCACCCATATCCACCTGGAGGATGTGTGGGGATTTAGACATCCCCATAAATGTAGAACCCACAATTACAAAGAATTTCATAAGAACGTGCTGAACAAAAATGGACACGAGGAGCCAGTTGGAATAGGTGGGTGGCCACCAATATCCACCTGGATCAACCATTCATCAGATCCATTCATTCATTTGCATATTTAATATAGTGTGCACTATAAATAAATCATCCATTCATCTATCTAACCATTCAATAATAACTGCAGAATTAATAACACATCAACACACATTGCACACATGGTTTTATTACGGTTCAACCTCCCTAGGGATATGTCCATAAAGATATTATCCTTCTTTATTATTATTCATCAAAAATATATGCACACATTACATCAGAGTAGTGAGTAGTGAGGTAGACCAGGATCGCACCAAGCTCCATAGCTTGTGACCTGAACCTAAACTACTTCAACCTCATCCGAGCTCTACATCTCTCAAAACATACTTACAATCCCAAAAACTCCAAAATAGGATCTCCAAAATAGACTTGTCACATTAACTCTATAAAAAATCGATCTTAGATAATTCTCCCCTCTTCTAATCTACCTCATACCCCTTATTTATATTACAAAAATGGGTTAGAAACTCTTACAATTCATCCCAAAACCCTAACCCTAACTAGGATAGGTTTGTCCAGATTTGCGTCGGATTTTCGCAAATCCTGTTGCGCACGCTGTTTTTACTTAATACGTGGCGTGTTGTTCTGCCTCGCTTGTTGCGTTGTTCTACAAACATTCCTACTCCAACAAAAATTCAAGTAACTAGTATTAGAATAGTTTCACACACTAGGTAGTCTCAAAAACATCATATCATAGGAGGATAAATAAATTCCAAACCCCTTGGAGGAGGTTGTTGATCTTGAGTCTATTGCCTATAATCTTCAGAGGCAAGGCTTTGCAAAAAGAAAATAGAAGAGAAAGAGGGTGGATGCAGACATTGTTTTAATATGCACTACAAAAGAGATTAGTGAATTACCCTCTATTGGAGTAGCAATTTCTCATGCTACTATTGACAAGGCCAAAATCCATGAAAGTGAGGTTGAGAACATGAAAAGGGAAATTGGATCCCCAAGAAATTAAGTAATTTTTTTATAATGGATCTTGGGATACTATGACCAAGTTTTTAGAAATTGTTCTAGAGGAAGATAAGAAGCAAGAGAAGATAAAAAATGATTTCATAACCAAAATAATGGAACTATATGAAGAGACTCTACAATTATTAGTAATACATAAAGATATCCTAAGATCGAATGAAGAAAAAAATAAAATGTAGGGTCAAATTGAGTACATCAAAGAAATTCAAAAGGTACGCACAGAAGAATACCATGGCATTAATATTCTGACAGAGGAGAGAATAGATATAATGCAAAGATTAGTGCAATATTGGGGAGAATTTCTATAGTTTCAAATAATCAAGTCAATGATGAATGGTCAACGTGTTTACAATTGTGGAATTTTATCAATAATACCATGTCTAATAATAATTTTCCTAGTTTTGTACAACTTGAAGGATTTTGGCCAATATATGAAGTATTAGCATAGTTCAAATAGATTACAAACAAATACGAGGATGATATCATAGGGATAACTTCAATAGAGTGCGATCACATGGAGAAGTATATTGTCGGTAAAGTTATAACTTCTGCTAGACTAGAGTCAATGATTTCTAAAATAGAAAAGTACATTCAACGTTTCAGGCATGAGAAGGAAAGTTTGAGTTTACCCACGGATCAACATACTTTCCCACATCTACATTTGGGTGAATAATTATTTGAGTAGTGGACCACATATGATGCTGAACATGTAGATGTTGAATCACCCAATCCACTGTAGTCATAGTGACATGCAATATTTTTGGCTTTTTTTTTTTTTTTTTGCTTTATACTATTTTAGAGATAGTTTTTCTTATAAATTAGATGATCATCCTCTAAGAAAGGGTGTTTTGGATCTAAGACAATTTGGCAAGGATTGTAGTAGAGAACTATTTCAAAGCTAAATTTAGAAACTCAATTTGGAGTCAAGATATTTTTATTTTTTCAATATCTCTATGCATTCATTCATTATTGTGGACTATTCCAATATTGGTCAAATGTCATAGTTGTCTAGTAATAATTTCAATACTATTAAGTTATGTTATATGGTTGAATGAATTATTGGGTATTTTCAATAAAGGACATTTTCTTTCATAGTTAAATTATATTTTCTAGTATTTTGTATATGAGATGTGGTGGAATTAGTTATGGGTGTTTTACTATTATAATTTTTATCTCTTTCAACATTTATTAGTTTATATTTCCAAAATGTTATCATGTGGTAAGAAGTTCTTAAACAACCTAATTCTAAGATAATCAAAATCCTGACACAATTTTCATTGACTTTTTCCATGGGTTATCTAGAACATATTTCTTCAAGCTATTTAGATTAGTTGTTCCTTTTTGCATTAAGTACATAAATCATAAATACATAAAAATAATGGGAAGAAATTTTGAAATAATTTTTAAATCCCATCAAACGGTTGTTACACCATTAACTTGGAGGATTATTCCATACCAAACATGGAGGAGTCTAATTGGGCTTCGCCCTTGTGTTTAATTCCTACCATTGAAAATTAAGAATCCAACCCCCTCAACAGAAATGACCCACACACTTTTGTATAAGGAAAGGCCTCTAGTTTTCATGAGGTGAAGTCAAAGGGATTGAAAAGAAAGGCATAGAAGAAGTGCTAAAACCAAAGGTTTCTCCAATTAAGTTAGTCTTAGGGGATGATGTGCAATTGAATGAAGTGGTGTCACTAGCATCATAAGCACTAATTGGAATATTTTTTAGAAGAATGATGGGGGAGAATAGTTTGCATGTGTGGTTGGCGAGTGAGTGGGAGGTATGCATTAGTTATTCTCTATTTTTTTGTTCTTAGCAAAGGGTTGGCTTAGTTTTTGCTTCCTTTCCTCGGGGGACTTGGAAAAAATTATTGCTTGTTGCTGGACCTAGGTTCCAACTCCATTTATTCTTGGGCATTGGTATCTCTTATTTGATGTGTGAAATGAATGAGTGTGTTGTTCCAGAGTTTGTGTTTTAAGGCTATAAAACACACCGTCTAGGCATCCAAATATGATAATGCTTTTAAAACAAAGAAACAAAGAAAACTAGATCAGATTCAGTTTCTCAACTGTCTCTGTCTTTCTTCCCTTTGTTCCTGGATAGTTATATCGCGTTCTATCGCTGCCCACGATCGTTCTAACTCGGTTCTATTTGTTGCAGTTTGTAGGATAGTGTTAAATAGGTTCAATGCAATGCTGGTTTGATATTGTAAACCGGGTTCTATGTTTGGTTGTCTTCCGTTAGGAACTGTCATGGGTGATTGATTTTTATATTTTTTATAAAAGGGTTTTTAATAAGTTTGTTACTTCAGACATTCAGGTCAGATATGGGTAAAACAACTTTAAAACTTAAAACAGAAAATAAAGACACAAGTAAGGCCGTTTCCTGGTTCAGTGATGATTATGAAATTGTAAACAATGAAACATGACACAGAGAAATATAAGGCTTTAATCTGGAAAGAATCTTATATTT
>ML791480.1:549509-566413 GCA_009831015.1 Picea engelmannii
GTGATCTGTATCTCAATAGGAGGATGCCCCCTCGAAGAGGCAAGTGAACAGGAGAGGATCCCTTCCATAATATGATCCATTGTATGGTGTTGCCCTACCTCAAGGGTTTGGTAATATTAAAGTGTGGTTTCTTATATATTTCTTTGTGGATATATTGTGTATTCAATAATTTTGGTGATTATATTTGTAGATCAATTCAGGTTCATAACAAGTGGTATCAGAGCACTTTCCTTGGCCAAAGAAGGGAACAAGTTTTTGCTCTTTTTGCAGAATTTTTCTAGGGAAAAAAGAGAGGGCGACACACTTCAGGTTTAGATATGAAGCTTTACGAGATGAATTTGGAAACAAATGGGTATTTGAATTCCTCTCAGAAAATTACCCAATTTAAAAAAAAAAAAAAACATCAGCCGAAACGGAGTCTGAGAAGTGAAGTTATGAGTATTTTAAATTCAACATTTTTTTAGGGTTTTTTCCGGAAAAAGCCACAATTTATTGTTCTATTTTTTGGGTTTTTTTGTGACGACGGTGGGACTGAAGAGTTCATAACCTTTCGTAGGGTGCTCATATGACTATTTCCTCTCAAACCCTCAAAGAAGTTCTACAAATAACTGAAGCATTCAAATCCCAATTGTATGACACATGGTGTGGCACATTGCATGACATATTTCATGACCTTGCAGATGGCCTCAATGATAGTTTTCGTAGTATTCAAGATTCGATGGATAGCATGCAAGAGAGATTTCTTATGGCGGACATTAAGGATGAATATAATCATGAAATATATGCTTGGTATGATTTTGAGGCCGATTGCGATGATTGGTATATGGATAGTTGTCATTTCTGGGATGACAACCACTTCGATCTTTTATTTGATGACTCTACTCCACCTTCTATAGAGCACATCAATGTGACATATCATGAGCTAGTTATCATTACCAATGTCCAGCCTACATTGTTCCTTCCAGATTCATCTTTGACCCTTTCCCACTATGTGGATGGATATTCTTATTTGGATCCACATGATAGGTGTCAGTATTGGGAGCATAATTTTAAGTTGGTTATTGGGTGCCGATATATTTCATGTGGAGCTCACATGAGCCATTAGACATGGGACCTTGGTTTAAAATGGAGGTTGGACTACTTCATCATGGTGGCTTCCATTTCTCAATGGGACCCTGGTTCTCTATTCTACTTCAACACTATGGTCCCCACTTATCCATGGGAACTTGGTTCTCTAGTCTACTTCAACACTATGGTCCACACTTATCCATGAGATCCTGATATATGGTTGTACATCAAGCATTGAGGACAATGCTTTCATAAGGGGATGTAATGTTAGGTAGCTAGAGAGGTAGTGGGGGGCCTAGAGGGCCCATAATGATAATAGTGGAGTCCATTCAATGTAAGGTGCACTAGGTCCACTATATTATTAAATAATTCCTACTATGATAGTTAGATATAATAAATGGGTAGTTAGATATAATAAATGTAAGTGGAATTTTTAGAAGGTTCTACTTCTAGAAGATTCCTCCTCTAGAATGTTCTTAGGTGATGATAGCACTATATAAAGGGGTTCAAGAAATGTAATGAGATATGAAGAGAAGTACTGTATTGTGAACTGTATCTCAATAAGAGGATGCCCCCTCGAAGAGGCAAGTGAACAGGAGAGGATCCCTTCCATAATAGGATCCATTGTATGGTGTTGCCCTACCTCAAGGGTTTGGTAATAATAAAGTGTGGTTTCTTCTATATTTCTTTGTGGATCTATTGCATATTCAGTATTTTTGGTGATTATATTTGTAGATCAATTCATGTTCATAACAAGTGGCATTAGATCACTTTCCTTGGCCAAAGAAGGGAATAGTTTTTTTCTCTTTTTGCAGAAATTTTCTAGGGAAAAAAAGAGGGCGACGTACTTCAGGTTCAGATATGAAGCTTTACAAGATGAATTTGGAAAAAATATATGGGTATTTGAATTCCTCTCAGAAAAATACCCAATTTAAAAAAAAAAACATCAGCCGAAACGGAGTCTGGGAAGTGAAGTTATGAGTATTTTAAATTCAATAGTTTTTCAGGGTTTTTTCGGAAAAAACCGCAATTTTCTGTTGTAATTTATTGTTCTATTTTTTTGGGTTTTTTCATGACGACGGTGGGATTGTAGAGTTCATAAATTTTCATAGGGTGTTTAGATGGCTATTTCCTCTCAAACCTTCAAAGAAATTATACAAATAACTGAAGCATTCAAATCCCAATTGTATGACACATGGTGTGGCACATTACATGACAGATTGCATGACCTTGCAGATGGCCTCAATGATAGTTTTCATAGTATTCAAGATTCAATGGATAGAATGCAGGAGATATTTCTTATGGAGGACATCAATGATGAATATAATCAAGAAATATATGCTTGGTATGATTTTGATGTCGATTGTGATGATTGGTATATGGATAGTTTCCATTTCTAGGATGACAACCACTTCAATCTTTTATTTGATGACTCTACTCCACCTTTTGTAGAGCACATCAATGTGACACATCAAGAGCTAGTTATCATTACCAGTGTCCAGCTTGCATTGTTCCTTCCAGATTCAACTTTGACCCTTTCCCACTATGTGGATGGATATTCTTATTTGGATCCAGATGATAGGTGTCCGTATTGGGAGAATCATTTTCATTTGGTTATTGGGTGTCAATATCTTTCATGTGGAGCTCACATGAGCCATTGGACATGGGACCCTGGTTTAAAATGGAGGTTGGACTACTTCAACATGGTGGCTTCCATTTCTCAATGGGACCTTGGTTCTCTATTCTACTTCAACACTATGGTCCCCACTTATCAATGGGAACCTGGTTCTCTAGTCTACTTCAACACTATGATCCACACTTATCCATGGGACCCTGGTATATGGTTGTACATCAAGCGTTGAGGACAATGCTTTCATAAGGGGAATGGAATGTTAGGTACCTAGAGAGGTAGTTGGGGGGCCCAGAGGGCCCATAATGATAATAGTGGAGGCCATTCAATGTAAGGTGCACTAGGTCCACTATATTATTAAATAATGGCCACTATGGTAGTTATATATAATAAATGAGTAGTTAGATATAATAAATGTAAGAGGACTTCTTATAAGGTTATACTTCTAGAAGATTCCTCCTCTAGAATGTACTTAGGTGATGATAGAACTATATAAAGGGGTTCAAGCAATGTAAGGAGATATGAAGAGAAGTATTGTATTGTGAGTTGTAGCTCAATAGGAGGATTCCCCCTCGAAGAGGCAAGTGACCATGAGAGGATCCCTTCCATAATAGGATCCATTGTATGGTGTTTCCCTACCTCAAGGGTTTGGTAATAATAAAGTGTGGTTTCTTCTATCTTGCTTTGTGGATCTATTGTGTATTCAGTATTTGTGGTGATTATATTTGTATATCAATTCAGGTTTTTAACATCCACACACCCATGCAACGTGGAGTTACATATTTTCAAAAGCATTGAAAAAGCCTAATATGTCGAATATTCAATGAAAATGTTGAACCTTCGACACTCATTCAAAATTTGAGAGGTTAAACAAATGCCAAAAAATCTACTCTAATATTTTTTGGACTAAAAAGAAAATATTTAGAACATGGTCATGATATCCTTTCAACTATGCAATGTGGTATATGCAAGATTGGTATCATTCTTGTTGTAAATCTTGTTTTCTTAAAAACTAATTTTGGATAAGTAATACTGATCTAAGCATATATAAGAAGATTGATATCCCTTAAAACCATAATCTTTAATATCTACAATTAGAAATTTTAATGAAAGGAGGGACATTTGGATAACAACATTTATGTGAAGGAAAAAATATATGTAAAATTTCATCAATTAAGAAAAAAATAGCTAATTAAAATCAAGAAATGGTTGGCATGTATTACCTCATTCATCAAGGGAATTCTAGACACTTGTAACATTTTAAGTAAACATGAAAATGATTCAAGTACAATTATTCAATGAGAACATTTTTTAGGCCAGGGAGTAATTCTAAATCTTAACAAAATTTCTATAATATAAATGTTATACAATTCCTAGTCAAGAACTTACAATTCTTACTCATTTAGAAAAACATAAACCTCTGATAATATAGTGGTTCTTTACTTACCTTAATGGTTTATTTAATCAAGTTTTCCAATTTTCTTGTTGGTTTCATTTTCCAAAATATTTTCATTTATAAGCTTATGTCAATATGAAAATATCAATGATTGTGCCTTCATTGATATAGTGTTTCCAAGCCACTGAAAATAGGATTTGTAACCATACAAATGCTATTTTGAAAAATAGGGTTTTGTAGCCCTTAAAAACATTAATCAGTAGCATGATGAAAACAATTTGGAAAATAAGGTATATTATAACAAACAATATAATAAACACTATAAAAATTTAACAAATAAATAAACAATATATATGTGTGTGAATTGGGTCTATTGTGTAGTTGTGGGATGTAGTATTAACCTCCCCACCTAGGTTCTATTCCAACTAATAACATGTTGAGCTCATTATGAGTGAATTTTTGAAATGGATTTGAGCCCTATTGTTGATCTGACATTGTCCAATGAAGAATTTATGGTTTACCGTAAGTACCATCCTCGAAATGAGGGGAAGTACCTAGAGGTTTTCCATGGGAGTGTGTTATATTCTTTGCACGGTTAGCCCCAAACGCTATATGTTGTAATGAGGGGGTCAAATAGGCCCTCCTTTCTCGAGGGTTAGGGGGTGGAGCCCCCAGGAAAAAAAATTGGGTTGTTTTTGGCCCGTTTTGGTGTTTTTCATCCAATGGTTTTCCAGTCTAGTGTAATCTAATTCTGGTTAAGTATTATGGTTGTAATCTAATTAGGGTTTTGGATGTCACAAAATCCTATATATTGTATTGTAAATGGTGAATTTAATATAATGAGAAATAGAGGTGAAGCTCTATGGTTTGTTGGTTTTCATAGTTAAGGGTTTCTAGGGTAAATATTTGAGTATCGTGTGTCCATGCTATTGTTATTCTTTCTATTTTTATAAATAACTTGTATGCATTATTTTACTGCAAAGTTTTAAAACTCTCTCTCTCTCTCTCTCTCATGTACTTTAACACACAATTCACATGTATTATCTTATTCATCAAGGGAATTCCAAAGACCTCTAAAATTTTGAGTAAAAAGGAAATCATTTAAGTACATTTATTCAATGAACACATATTTTTTAGTAGGGATTACTTCTAAATATTAACAAAATTTCCATAACCTAAATGTCATATAGTTCCTAGTCAAGAATTTACAATTCTTACTCATTTAGGAAAAGATAAATGTTTCATGGTATAATGGTGATTTACTTATCCTAATTGTTTCTTTAATCAAGTTTTATAATTTTCCAAAATATTTTCATTTAGAAGCTTATGTCAATACAAAAATATCAATGCTTGTGCCTTCATTGATTCAGTGTTTCCAAGTCACTGAAAACAAAATTTGTAACCACTAAAAATGTTATTTCGGAAAATAGGGTTCCAACCCTTGAAAATAAGAATCAATAGCATGATCAAAACACTTTGAAAAATAAGATATATTATAACAAACACTATAAAAAAAAACTTAACACACACACACACACACACACACACACACACACACACAAAGCAAGGAGAACTTCAACAAAAAAATGGTATGTATTACCTCATTCATTAAGGGAATTCCAACCAAATATAACATTTTAAGTAAAAAAGGAAAGAATTTAAGTACATTTATTGAATGAGCACAATTTTTGAGTAGGGACTTCTAAATCTTAAAAACAATTCCATAGCCTAAATGTTATACATTTCATAGTCAAGAATTTACACTTCTTACTCATTTAGGAAACATAATTGTCTCATGATACAATGGTGCTTTACTTATCAGAATTGCTTCTTTAATCAAGTTTTCCAATTTTCTTGTTGATTCAATTTTCCAAAATCTTTGCATTATAAAGCTTATGTCAATATGAAATTATCAATGAATATACCTTCATTGATACAATGTTCTGCAACCACTAAAACAATATCTATAAGCACTAAAAATGCTATTAAAAAAAAAAAAGGTTCTATAGCCACTAAAAAAGGGATATGTACATGAGCATTAGGTGTAGGGGGAAGTCTTCATGATCCCGATGGAAATCCAATAGCTTCTTATGCTTGGGGTTTAGGGAATGTTTCAAATAATCTAGATAAGGAATATGCCTTGTGGTTTGGCCTCTCTATAGTTGAGGTAAGTGCAAGAACCTTATTAGTCTTTGGATATTCAATTCTTGTCATCAAATAAATGATCGATCAATCCAATCTCGAAGGATATAAGAAAAAAATAATCATTTCTAGAATCAAACAAGAACTTAGTATCTTATAAAGAGTCTCCTTCTTCGACATAAAAGGAGATTGGAATGAGGAGGTAGATCATTGGGAAAAATTGCTTCTTAGCTTAGTCTTAGAACCTTATTTAAAAATGGGGTCTATGACTATAGTTCAATCCCCTAAATTCATTAATATGTGGTTATTAATGAGTAGCAATTTTGATATGAATCATTCATTTTTAGCAAGCTAGCGTAGCCTTGGGAAAGTTAGTTCACAAATTTCTAACAATCTGGCCCTTATGCAAAGTAATACCAAGATCGTGGCTATTTAATGCCACATGATGCTTTGGTACAATCAATGTGGGACTATTGTAGGGGCGATATTCATGTGGAGGATTTTTTCATGATGGTTTGTTGCATTGAGCCTCCTATCATGTGGTTTTGGTGGGTGTCTTAGTGTTATTTGGTCTATATTTCTTGGAAATCTAAGTGTTTATGAGAGGTTGATCTACCTACTTCTCCATCATTTTCCTCTTTGGTCAATTCTCTTTTCTTTATTGAGGTGCCTATGACTGGAGGATACAATTTAGGAAGGTGATGGGTGCGATGGTTCCATTGTCATCCGATTTGAGGGATATTATACAATATGTGTGTGAGAATTGGAGAGTTTTCCCTCCTAAAAAAATGGTAATTACTCTTTTCATCTCATCTCTTAGAAATTGGACTATGCACAAAATGGAATTCTTTCCTTTTCCTTCCTCACTTCTCATGTGTTGGTCAAAGGATTTTAAATTTTATGTAAATGTGATAGAAACGTGGGTCTTGATAAATTACTATACAAAGTTAGTTTCATGCTCTATCTTTGGAAATAGAGTTTTTTAATTTCTTTTGGTCTGAGGACCTATTTTTAGTGTTCATGGTATTAAGGTCAGGTGTATCTGATACTAGGAAATCAACTCTTAATTTCAAGCATTTATTAGTTTTGTTGATATTGACTCTACATGTATCAAAGGAATATATATCATGGATAATTCCAATGTTCGAGCTTTGTAGAGTTTTACCTCACTATGAGGAGATAACCCAGGAAAACATTAGTTCTGTATTGGTAGTTTCCTTCAAAATTTGAGAACTGGAATAGGTATGTTCCTCTCAAAATGACAACATAATGAGTATATTGTTGCTCCATAAACAAAGGAAGGACTCTCTTGAAATTGAATATAATAGGATGCAAAGTCTCTCTCTCACCCAACGCATGGAATCTCTATCTATAACATCTAATAATCGAGGAACATGGAATTCGCTCCAAGCTTCGTTAAAGGAAGATGAGACGGTTTACCAATTTATATATCCAATGGAAATTGAAGGTCCAAGTTCCTCTCAATCTGATGAGGGGAAAAAAGAGGAAGGAAGTGTTCATATTTTTCGCCAATGATATGTATTTTTGAGTAAACTACATTTTGGGTGTTTATGTAAAACATGCCACCTATAGGCCGACTTGAAATCCTAGTTCAATAGTTTCTCTAAAACCTTTTGGTCCAGGAGGATATCCACACAAAGAATTAACTTCATGGAGAAAATCATTAAACTTTGCACACCATGGAGAAAAATCATTAACTTTGCACGCCATGGAGAAAAATTCATTAAAGTTCTTCTTAATGATAAGTGAAAAATAATTATTAATTAATCATGAATGATTTAATTGTAATAAATGATTAATACTTGAAGTGAGTAGGAAAATCTCATGTACTATTCATTTAATTGTAAAAACGAGAAATTAGTTGTGAGAATCCAACTCACAAATTAGCTTCTTAATTTTTAAGGAGAAATTAGTTGTATGTGATAAACCAACTCACAAATTAGCTTCTTAATTTTTAAGGAGAAATTAGTTGTATGTGATAAACCAACTCACAAATTATCTTCCTAGACTTAAGGAGGAAGTTAAGGGTCTCATGAGTTGTCTTGGAATTTTCCTCACTTTATTACAAGTGGATTCCTAGTCTCAAGGAGGAAGTTAAGGGTCTTTCTCATTTTGTCCTTGAGTAGTTATTGGATCCTAAATTTATGGATCTTGTCTTTTGGGATTATGGAGCTAGAAAAAATTATTTAAACCCCTTTACTGAGGTTTAAAAAAAGGCTTTTTGGAGGCCCTTTGAGGCTCTTTTGGAGAGTTCTTTGAGGAGAGAATCAAGCAATCATGCTTGTAATTTGTAAGACCTTAATTGGAAGAGTTGAGCCCCTCATTGGGAAAGTATGTGAGCCCCTACATTGGGAGATCCTTGTTGCCCCTTCATTTGGGAGAATATGTAGACCTTTTCTCTAAAGGAGAACCAACCTCGCATTGAGAGAAGCAATGAAAATATATTCATATTCCAAGCAAATCCCAAGATGCAACCAGAAGGTTTGGTGAACTCCATTAGCAACTCGATGATCTCTTCCTCTTATGTGATTGTTTCATGTTTCTTATGCATATCTTTATTTATGAAATTATGATTATTAAATGCATATTGTAATGGATTATGAGACTAAAAAATCATGCACCAAGTTTATATTCAATTTGGATACAAGCCTTTCATAAGCACATTTGTTCACCTTTAATGCAATCAAGTTGAATTAAAATGATGTTATAACTGATCCTTTCATTAAGTGAGCCTAGAACCATATCAAGTTTGGTACCAAGGTCACCCTGGATTCAAATCACCTTTTCATGTAATTTCATAAACATGTTATATCTTGTGGAAGGATAAATGAATCAACTTGATGTAATATGATACTTTCTTCAATCATAACCTTTTCTTGAACGAATATAAATTCTGTTTCGGTTAAAAAAAAGGACCCTTATCATTTTGAAAACACTTCTAAAAAGAAGGTATATTATATCAAACTATAAAACAAACACTATAAAATGATATAAAAAACAATAGTCAGAGAAGGGAGTACTTCAACAAATAATTGGCATCAAGGGAATTCCAACCAGCCATAATATTTTATGTAAAGAAGGAAATCGTTTAAGTACATTTATACAATGAGCACACATTTTATACTAAGGAGTAATCGTAAATATTAAAAAAAGTTTCATAATCTAAATGTATATAGTTCCTAGTCAATAACTCACAATTCTTACACATTTAGGAAAACACAAATGTCTCATGATACAATGATGTTTTATTTATCCTAATTGTTTCTTTAATTCAATTTTCTGATTTTCTTGTTGGTTCAATTCTTCAAAAGCTTTGCATTTAGAATATTATGTCAATATGAAAATATCGATGAATGTACCTTCATTGATACAATGTTATGCAACCACTGGAAATAGGATCCAAAACCACTAAAAATTCTATTTCAGAAAACATGGTTATGTAGCTATTGAAAACAATGATATGTGATATACTAAAAACATTTTAGAAACATGGTATATTATAACAAACAATATATATATATATATGAGAGAGAGAGAGAGAGAGAGAGAGAGAGAGAGAGAGAGAGAGAGAGAGAGGTACTTCAATAAACAATTGGCATGTATTACCCTATTTATCAAGGGAATTCCAATCACCTATAAAATTTTAAGTAAACAAGGAAATAATTTGAGTACATTTATTCAATGGACAAACATTTTTGACTAAGGATTACTTCTAAATCTTAAGAAAAGTTTCATAATATAAATGTTATACAATTCCTAATCAAGAACTTACAATTCTTACTCACTTGGGAAAACATAACTATCTCATGATACAATGATGCTTTACTTATCCTAATCGTTTATGTAATTAAGTTTTCCAATTTTCTTGTTGGTTCACTTTCCAAAATATTTTCATTTAGAAGCTAATGTCAATATGAAAACATCAACGATTGTACCTTCATTGATATAATATTCCACAACCATTGAAAAAAAAATCCATAACCACTGAAAATATTATTTTAGAAAATATGGTTATGTAGCCACTAAAAACAAGGATCTGTAGCATGTTGAAAACACTTTAGAAAACATGGTATATTATTAAAAACACTATAAAAATATATAACCAACAAAATTCATAGCAGGGAGCACTTCAACAAACAATTGACATGTATTATCTCATTGATCAACCAAATTATAACAATTTGTAACATTTTAAGTTAACAAGGAAATGATTTAAGTACTTTTATTCAATGTGCACACCTTTGAGACTAGGGAGTACTTCTAAGTCTCTACAAAAGTTTCATAATCCAAATGTTATATAGTTCCTAGTCAATAACTTACACTTCTTACTCGTTTAGGAAAACATAAATGTCTCATGATGGTGGAATTGTAGAAAAAGTATAATAGTAATGGGAGGACTTAAAAATTGTTTGGTTATATTATATATAAAATTTGAATTCTTTTCCCATAAACAAAAGCATTATAGAACCCACAAGAAATTGTATCAGTTCCAATTTGAAACTTAACAACCAATGTCAAGCTAATATTTATGTTGATCTTGTTGAAAACATCATGCAACATCACACCACTTTGTACTAGTTTTGAATCATCTCATAATCCATCATTGCACTAATATTCACCTGCAACAGAAACAACAAAGATTGATTACCATTTTATTTGATATACATATGACAAAAAATAAGAAATATAAGAACTTAATGAAAACCTAATTATAAACAATTTGAGGTTGCACGCATTAATTTGGCTCATGATGTAGGAGTTCTATTACTACCTTGAGATTCTCTTAGCTTTGAAAGAACTTTATTCTCTACTAATGAGTCCAACCACAAGAAGGTGGAAGCCCATATGGCCCCTTTCCTGACTCACATCACTCTCATTTCTCCATACCCAATTGAATTATAAAACAATGCTTGTACACATGATAGTGGAAAAGAGGTGAAATTAAAATAAGAACATCATATATACCAATACAAATTAACATACAAGATCATAAAATGTACTAATTATACGTCGATGCATTTCATTCATACAACACGTTAATGTCCACGACACTATTTCCTCCTAGGTTTTTTTGTTTCATCATTTCCATAATATTGATGTTGTCATTATCTTCTTCATGTTCTTCTTCTCTCAATGGATGTTTTTGTTGAGAATGCAAGAGACACATGTTTGCATGTGGTCAAGTAGGACCCTCATCTAGAATAAAAGCAATCCATATATACAAACAACAATTGTTTCATTTAGCAATATAAAAGATCGTTTCACACAAAACATGGCAAAAGCAATGGGAACCTCAAGAAAAACATTGTACAAACATAGAAAATTTCGATTGCAAATAGATGCAAAAGATGAACTTACTTATTGGACATTTATTTCTATACAACCCTACAAAGATATAATTGTAGAAAATGTTAAAGAATTGACCCGTAATTATTGGTTGACAGAATCTCGTGTTTCACCACATATAAGGGATGTGTTGCGATGAATAATAACACAAAAAAAATATGAAGAACATCCAAAACATATATTTCCAATGACGCAAATAGAATTGTTCAATAAGTTCAAATAAGAGCACAAAGAAGTTAAAATTTTCATCAATACAATTGTGAAACAAAAACCATGGTTTGTTAGACCCATCACTGTTTGCGACACTTGTTGTTGTCATTATCATGTGGAATTTGAGTTATATTACGACATTTTTCTTGATTTTGGTAAAACTTTATGGCCAAGTTCACCCCCTCCTTCCATGTTCTGTGATTTTATATCTGAAATTCTATGTGAAAGAGAAGGTGATGAATTGTTTTACCAAAACAAATGTGTTGGTGGAAAGAAATGTGATCATTATGGAAATCTAAGTTTGTTTCACTCAAAGTATCCTATTGATATGAATGATCAATCATTTTCTAATATAACAATCAATTGGAAGAGATATGAATATATCAACAACATGGCTCCACATTATTCAAATGCTATTTCCAAAAGGATTGATTTGAAAGTAGATAAAATCTGTGTGATAGATTTTTTGAAGAAGTTTGAGGAATAAATTTATAAATACACCAAGCGTTCACATAGAGCTCGATGACAAGACCTAAAATTTAAACAATCCCATGAAGTGTTTCCACCAGGGACAATTTTGTCTGTAGATTATTTTTCAGAGAATTACACATTTGCTGCACAAAAATAAATACAGAGTGAATATTATCATTCTGATCAAATCACTATATTTTTCCACATTCTATATAGACATGCTCAACGAAGTCTTGATAACATATAAAACACCAATGACAATTGACATGTTATTAAAGAATATCACTTTTATATAAGTGATGATCGAGCACATGATACACATTATGTACAACATTGTTTTGATAAATTTTATGATTCATTGAAAGAATGTGGGATCATATTCAATCGACATTGGATATGGTCAGATGGATGTGCGGGTCAGTTCAAATCTTCAAAATCATTCTATTGGTTGTGTCATATTCATAAGAAATCAAACATTACACATTGTTGGAATTTTTTTGAGTCTGGTCATGGAAAAGGAGAACACGACCGTGCAGGGGCATGTGTAAAATGAGAACTTCGAAGGTATCAGATGAACCCTCATGCCAATCTATTTGAATCCACCGATCAAGTTGTTGAATGGTGAAAAATGACATTAAGCCATGAAAATAGTTCGTCAAGGGATGTGCGCAGGTGTGTATATATACATGTTACACATGTACACATGATATTTTTATTCACATGTTCAAATTTATATGATATTCAATCATTTTCTTGATAGATTTCAAGTTAACAAGTTCTTGTCTTGTGCAGTTTTTTTTGGTATGTTGGAATCCAATATGTAAATAGACCAATCCCATATGAATTAGGTACAATACATGGGACATTAAATGTGCATTTAGTTAAAAAAAAAACATTGTCAAAATGTGTTTTCATTTGATAGAAGAAATAAATCTTGTTTTTGTTTAGTTTGCATAAATGACACATAATCCATAGAGATTTGCGAAAATGAAAATGCGGAATATGTTAAGCTTGGAGACATACCGAACTTAATATAAAAGGGAAAATGCCACTTGCAAGCTCAGAGGAGATGGAATCAAATGAAACTATAGTGTCAGTTGATGGCAATAGAGTTTCTGATCTTGTTAGAGAAGGTAATTTTTATGTTTAAATATTTAAACAACTTGTAGATGTACTTGTAAGTTGGATATATAAAATTTATATATATAGTAGATTCAAGTTTAATGGCACGTGCATGTGTGCTAATCTAACACAAACTACTTGTTGGAACATATCGAATTATTTGTAGGAGATGTCTTTGCTGTGGTTGCACCTGTAGACAACATTGAAAACATTAAATATTATTTGATGCGATGCAAAGAAAAAAAGATGAGGTTATTAGAATATTTTGATGATAATGGTTTTATATATGAAAGAGGATCCATCGTATTGAAAGGTTTTCTCAAGAAACCCATCAAACCGATAGTCATGTTCACTTTCAAGACTATTAGTCAGATGTCATAAGTTGTAAATACAATCATTTGGTATGTGCAACACACATCAAATTAATAGAATTCCAATCAAGAAAAAAAAAGAGTTAGAAACTGGAAAATGTCCAAAGCCGATTATGAACGCATAATTGAAGATGACATACCATTATGATTTCTTTAAACAAGTGACATACATTCCAAAATTTTATATTTTTCATTGAAAGTACACGTATTTATGAATATCTAGGATTCTAGAATCATTTGGTTTAGTTTACTTTAATGGTCCATTCAAATAAGGAACTATATTTTTGATGAATTATAAAGTTTATTGAGCCTTATTTACAATTTGAGGGAAGAACCTATAGATTGTATAGGGAACCTAAAATGATCTATACTTTGAGTGATTATACTAATCCTACAAATTATCCATCGTATACACAAATCCTTTAATGCATCACCAATACTACATAAATGATTCACGTTCATTATTTCCAATGATTGAAATGATTTTTCATATGAAGAGGATAACTTCATATCAGAACTAGAACCCATTTCCATGTCATTATAAGGGACTATTAATGTCTTAGAAAAAATTTCACTAAATGTAGTGCCTTTCATAAAATAATCCCCCTCTCTATTAATATCTCTAGGAATGTAACGAAACCCATCGTTATGACAACAAGCGACACATAACAAGAGCAATTTTTTTTTTGCGTTAGGAACTACACACCACAATTAACATCGACATTATTGACACATCATTCAAACATCATCACGACACCATAGCATTCTAAACCAACACACGTAACTTAAAATTCCAAGGCGTAAGGAGAATTAAATCCCAAATCAACCATATAAGGGCGCGATAGAGGGTGCAATGAAAACAATTTTATTTTACTTCTAGGCGCAAGGGAAACCTCTCTTTTAGTACAGACGCACACTTAACCCAACAAATAAATCAAAATCGAACTACCATTATTCCATGGTGCACGTGTGATCCCAATACCAAATAACATGATCAATTGTCGATCGTTGCGCAAGAGTAAAACCATCAATTCATTCACGGCGTAACAAACTATCTACTCGACAATATTACAATAGTATTAAATACATACTTATCAATCAACATTTAATTTTTCATGCAATAAAATGCGTTCATTAATTCAAGGCGTAACCAACTTTACATACATAAGTCTAGATGATCGACTACGCATAAGGAATGATAATTCACAAGAGCTAGAGTGTAATAGTGAACTGAAAATACATAGTCGATCGACATTAATTTAAGGCGCACGAACAAAAAAATTCTAAATCCATCAAGCATCCACATCATTCTGAGGTCGCACATATAAACCACCTTATCATGCATCAATCAATAATTACTCGTGCACAAGGTTAAAATAAGTTTGATTCAACCAACAACATTGATAATTAGGGGCGCAAGGAAGTCTAGTTATTAAACCATCATCATGGACAATCTAAGAGGGTTAGAAAGGATGTTAGATCAACAAAAGGACCACCTCCATAACACGAGCAATCCTAACCTGAACAACCACTCCTTACATCAAGTTGTCATTGCACGCAAGAGGTTTAATATATATCTCACACAATATTTTAATAATTAGTGTGTGCAACGGTTCTATTAATTTAACTAGTCATTCATCAATTCTAGAGGGTTATCGCACAAGAGATGCTACCCAATCTACCTTCCAACTAGAACATATAAAATAAGTGAGTCTTGTTTCCCTTGGGTTAACTCTCCTAGCCCAAAAATTCCGGTGAAGAATAGAACAACCGAATAGAAGGAATACAATTTCAAAAATTCAAGGGTTGTTCACTAAATTCATCAACAAGGCATCTCCCATGGGCTAGCTTTCATTTTCTATTTTTATTTTATGAATGAAAGAGTCTCAACATAAATCCATACTTCCATAATTGATAAGAATTATGGATATCATCATTTTCATGACCCAAAAATGGAGTACAAGGTTAATGTGGCTATCGAAATAGCAAAAAGGTACAAGGTGTCAAGAATTTCAAATCAGTACAATACACAAAATCTACCCAGGTTGATACAATAACATGATACCTATCAATATGAGGTTCATAATCAAAGGGGACCAAGAAGAGAGATGCACAACATCCAAAACATGTGTATATTTATTAAAGAAAATGGATTCTGTTATTTATTTTATTATTATTATTTTTTATTCAAGATTTAAAATAATAAAAAACCCTTACATCCACCACAAAAATAATGTTATTTTTTATTTGAGAGACCAACTCGGGAGTGGATCTTGCGGAGCAGAAACACTAGAAATTAGCTGAGGGAGGCCAACTACAAGGGTGTCGAGCGTTAGGAAAGGGCAGATAGACAATCAGATAAAGAGAAAATGCTGAACATGAAGTAACTCAGCCACGCGCGTGAAGGACGCAACAAAAGAGAAGGTAACTCTGTGCAACCAGGATTCACTGGCAGTTCGAGCGCCAAGGGCGTTAAGGAGACCAGGCATTGACAAGAAATAATGGATAAGTTTAACGAGACTTCAATCGCTGCAATTAACACAATTTTGAGTTAACTGTCACCCTCAATCGACTGGAAAAAATGATAACGTAGAGTTATGGAAACACAACCGATGGAAAGGGAAGGAATTGAGAGAAAACAAAAAAAACAGCTTAATGACCAACTTTGGTGGAGAGGGATGCCCCAGGCAGATAGGAGGCGTGCAACTATCACCATTCGAGCTCGCAGAGAATGCGCGGCCAAGGAAAGTAAGATTATGCAGCAATAAAAGCTGCCACTTTCCATTCCTTCAATTTTATAATTCCATGCACGATTTACAACATTTAACCACAATTATACAACAGTAACATCCACCACTGTCCAATTCTTCTATTTTATAATTCCATGCCATATTCTGAACATTTAACCACAATTATACAATAGTAAAACCGCCACTGTACATTCCTTCAAATTATAAATCCATGCGCTATTCAGAACATTTAACCACAATTATACATCAGTAAAAACCGCCAGGAATCATAAATTTCAATTAATGCCACTGCCATGACCAATGTATAGAACTAAAGACTGAAATCTCCTGTCATTAAATTAATGCAAGGTTTTGAAAATGCTTATAACTATTACAGG
>ML791481.1:45124-72097 GCA_009831015.1 Picea engelmannii
ACATTTTATTATTTTTGAAAAAAAACTATTTTATCTTCAATTTCAAGAATTTTTATTAAACTTTTGACTCAAGTTTACTCATTGGTCACATTTATCATCTTATATGAGTGTTATGTTTGGGAACCATTCCTTGAAGGAGTAGATTGAAACAATAGAGAGAGTACTTGTCATGATGTTTTCTAAACATATTCATGCAGTCACATCTATCATTTTGTATGGGTGTGATGTTTGCAGATTATTTTTTGGAGTAGATTGAAATAAGATAGAGAGAGTATTTATCATGATGTTTTATAAAGATATTCATGCTAAGAGATTAGTCCCTCATGTTATTGTTTTTAGAGAATATGGTACAATTCCATTAATTTCTTCAATGATCTTTTATGTGGTGATAAAGATAGCCTAAAATGGATGGGCATCTACTATGGGGCAAGTAGGGCATGACATCAATTCATGCTGGTGTGTGATAGCTTCTTCTTTTCTTCAACTCATTTACCTTGATATTGATAGACCACCCCCACATAGGTTTTCAATGGATGTTCATGATTTCTCTAAGGGGAAGATAAACAATGGTATTCTTACTAAGATTTACAAAGCCTACCTTTGACCCACATGGTCTGAACCTAGAGAGTCACTTTCATCCAAACTTCAATACTATTCAAAATCATATCTCCAGTGTAGTAATGGACTCATTCGACCCTTTTAAGATGCAACAAAAACATGTTACCTTGAAGCATGATAGTGCCTCTCGCCTAACTTGTAGCTTGCTCCCACCAACTTCACATTGAGATAGATCACTATATTCCTCAAAAGAACTAGATTTTCTACATCTACTCCTTAGATCTTGAGATTGAGGACCATTTCATATTCATATGCAATCCCTAGTTTGAGGTTAGAGGCTAGTTCTTTTGTCTCTTCATTGACTTGAACATAGTTTTTTGTAGATACTAATGGCTTATGAAGACTATAGATGTGTATCCCTCTTCCTCCAAGAGATGTTTGGCATGCACTAGATTAATTACCTCTTGGTTCAAGTACTCTAACACTAATAAGAATAGGTCCCATGACTAGCTTCAAAGATCACACATTTTTTGGTGGTATTGAATGTTTATTTATTCTTGTTGAATGGTCTCTTACTCATTTTTAGTGCTTTCTAGTTAGTTTTTTCTTTTTTCCTTCTTTCAAATTCATTTTCCCTCTTTTAGATATTTTGTGATATGTGCTCACTCTTCTCTCTTAACAATCTTAACATAAAGTATTCTTTGAAATCCCATTTTAAGTAGGTTTTTTTTTTTAATATTATGTAAATGTTTTCAATGTACTTTTATCATTTTTATTTATTGTATTTTTTTAATCCCATAAATAATGTTTTATGCAAATATTAATCTCTAAATTAAATTGATTTTTTTTCAACTTCATAAACCATATTTATATGGACATTAATATTTATACTAAATTAATGGACATTAATATTTATACTAAATTAAATTAGATATATTTTTAAATCATCTTCATATAATTATTTATATTTAAACTAATTAAAATTAAAATGAATATGAAAATGAGTTTTTAACATCGATATTGACATCATTATCTATGAAGATGGCTTTTATTACATAGGTAGGATTGTAGAAAGCACATCACTCTTTGAGGATACCATTTGTTTTCCCTTGATCTCATTGGTTCCAAAACACTGTTCTAACCGTCAATCCATACTGAAGACATTGTGCTTCCCTGTTTTATTTAATTTGTTGTATGTGAGGGTGAAATTTGAAGGCCAATTACCAAGAACTGTGTTTAGAGTGGCCTCCTGGGAAGTGACAATTTCCAGTTGTTGTACTTCTTTGAACTTTCCATACTCAACATGTAAGATTGTTGTTGTTTGTTGGGCCATTATGTCTTGATTGTTTCTAACTTCTTTACTTTGTAGTTGCCTAATTTATTTATTTGTTCACTTTAGGTGTGTAATCTCCAGTTGATTATTGGAACCCATGTTTATGACTTCCTTGACTAGTATCTTAATCACAACCAATGGGTTGATTCCCTCCATCAGTTGATCTATGCCCAGTTTCTCATTGACAAGCAGTGTAAAGTATTTCAATATGTGTTTCTCCTTGCTATAAGTCGAGCATCATCTATCATGGATTTCTTCCATATGTCGATCACTTCTTTGTTGACTTCATTATATAGGTATAACACCTAGTTGTTGGATGCAACTGCGGGGCCGAATAGTGCTTCTACAGGTGGTTTTGTTGATCTGAATGACCTGAAGGCTGTAAAAGTAGTTGTTTTTGAAGAATTGTCTTTCTAATGGATTGTTTTCTTCTTATTATTCTTTGTTATATTTTATACATTTTGTTTCTCTTGACTTTTGTTAGGATCTTTCTCATTTTATTTATCTGTGTCATTTCCTTTGTTTGAATCATCATTTTCCTAACTTTTCTCATTACTCTCCCCTAATTTTGGTTGTGTGTTGGGGCCCTTCTTGTCATTTTTTCCTTGATCTGTTGGATCATTCTATTATGTATTTTCTTTCTATTTTGGGGGTTTCGACTGGTCTTTCTGAGGGATTCCTAAAGGAGGATTCTTTGTTGCAGGGCTTCCATCCTTAGGATTTTTGTACCAACATTGTTATCTCTATTTTCTCGATATTTGTTATGGTTGGTTGATTGTTCTTGTTCATGTTGTTTGTCTCATTGGGTCTTCTCTACTTCTTCATGGGATTTTTCTAGGGCAGTCGATTCATTCGATGGTACTATAATATGTTTTGCATCCATTGAGTTTTGTGAGGGAATATTGTTTGCTAACCCGTGAGTGTGAGTAGTTGTTTCTCCTTTTGTATGCTTTGGCATGTTTGTTGTTGTGCCTAGGTCGAGATGAACTGTCTAAATTTATTTTCTAGGCCTGACTTCAGGTTGGGTCAAGTTGAGTGGATTTGACCTGTTAAGTGGGGTTGACTCGACTATGGTGTGCTTCCTGGTAGATCTATTTTTTAAATTTTGGTTGACGTCCTTTGACCTCGAGTGAATTGCACTTCCTTGATTATTGTTGTTAGCAGTGGAATCCAAAATGGTTTCATCTGATGATACTTGTTGGAGCCCTTTCCTTGAATTTTTTTTTCAACTTCTTTTCTACTCTTATTTCTTCGATAATTAGTGTAGCCTTAGGTGGCAGTGATTCCCTTATAAGTTGAATTGTGCTTCTCTTTGTATGTTTCTTATTTAGAACATACTTCTTGCTTAGGTCTAGTGTGGTGATTTTCGATCGATGTGATTCCACTGGAGTCAATTGACCTATACTCTGTTCTTGTTGGTCATCATGTATTTATTTTTTTTGCCTCCTTGTTTCCATTTTCTTCTCGAAAACTTCCTAGGTTTTTCTTGCTTCATCCTTCTTCACAATTAATGATGCCATCAACTCCTAAAATTGTGGTCCGATACTTGACTTCAGAATATTTCTTGTAATAACTTTGTCATGTCGAGTGTATTTTTCCCGTGTCTTGATCTTATCAACTATTTTGTTTGTAATGGTGAGGAATATTTCCTTTATTAGGCGGTCATCAAAATTTAAGGCGGTATCTACCTAGAAAACCTTTCCAAATGATGTCTAGTTCCTCTGTGGATGCATCCATGTCAACATTCTATTTTCCCTTTATTGTTCTTTCTTTGTGTTTTCTCTAAGTTGAAGTATGCTTTGCTAGGGTGCCTCCTTCGATGTCTAAATTGAGACAAATGGAATTGTATAGAGGGACACTTTTGTTACTTCCTCTTGTTCTCCATCAGTCAAGGGTGTTAAAATGGTTGATTTATTGCTCAATACCTCTATCAGGATCAAATTTTTAAACCCTAGCTGTCTTTCGAGCTACTGAAATATTTGAAACCTCATCAGCTGGTATTCTAGTTTTTCTTGTGTCATCCCCCCACTAACTGCACACTAGAGCTTGGTGGCGTCAAGACTTAGCTAGATGTGGGAAATTGGTGGAAAATCTTGACAAAATTTGTTCTCAACTCTCCATTTATGTGATACATTCTTCAAATTATTTACCTGATTTTCCCTGACTATGCATGGTGCAAAAGTTTTGTAGTTGTCCATGGTTGAGATCTATATGAAAGTGAACACAGGTTGCCCAACTAGTTTGACTTGGCATATGGAGATCCCCATTAGAAAGGATGGAAACTTGATGGCCCCACCATTTTCTTGACACTCCTTGCAATTTCTTTTGATTAGTGCATCTAAGTGGTCTTCTTAGTGGAATTGTTCCCCCGATTGAAGTATTTATACGATGGATTACAACATTGTAAGGTTCACATCTAAAGATCGACCTATGGCTTTGAATCCCAACGAGACTATCATGCATGTCCATTATTCCCTGAGGTTGCTTACTCTGTTAATTAACATACCTGTTGATTTTTTTGCTGAGGTTTCCCCTATGAGGAACTGAATCCAATCGTTGGAATTTAGGGTTTTGAGGACACAAGTACCCCCATGTGGTATTCCAGTGACTCTATGTATCATTCCTCTAGTGATGTTGACTAGAAATTTTAACCATAGGTGTCGATTATGATATCGATTCACCAGGAACTTTGTGGCTTTTTCTTTCCTGACGTTGAACTCTATAACTTGTGGTGTACCCAAGAAGTGTCGGATCCCTTCCTGCTCTAATAAAAAAAATTCATTCTTCCATGCGCTGGATTCCATTCCCCATGTGGTGAAATTATTCCAGTGTCATGACCAATCAATTTCTTCTATTCTATCCCAACAGATATTTTGCATGTAGGATTCCTACTCGGTTGTACCCGCTCTATCGAATATGGATTCCTTTCTTGTTTCAGCCAATGAATCTATGACCTGACCTCACATTCTTGTCATTTATATGACTTCTTGTTGGTCATGTTGACGTTGGAGTTTCTAAAAATATGAATTCAAATGCGCAGTTGCAGTTCCTATGCTTTGATTACTCAGGTGCTCCAGTTTGAATAGTAGTGAGACAAAATCGTATGCTTTGTCTATATTTATAGGAAGGAGGTGTATTGGGGACTTTAATTCATCCAACGGTGTCATTAATTCACATGCCTCAATAGTGATTTCAAGTTTAATTATTTGTTTGTGTGAAGGGACAATTGTGTCGATGGCAGTGTGGGGGTCGAACTCATCACATCGGACATTAATTGTGTTAAATTACTCCAAGTGGCTAGTTGCTTCGACTAAGTCAATTTCATTTTCTCGAGGAGTGCACCCAACTTGGTCAACTTTTTTATGTTATTCACTTGTGTAATTTGGTCGGGTCAATTCTTCCAGACGATCAAGAACCTCTGGTCAAATCATCCGACCAAGTTGGTTTCCTTTCTCTTATTGACTCGATTGATGCTTGGATTTTCGAGGACATGATTTCTTTGTTGATTCAATTCATAATGTTCATGCTCGCTTGAAATATTATTTACACACTCCCTTGATTGGTATATTTCCCTCTTTCTTGACCTATAGAATTCACACTTGTTTGATTGATGAGTTTCTCATTCAACTGGGTGAAGTACTTCTTTTTCGGTTGATTGATTGGTCTGTTTACTTAGGATATGGCGCAAATATTTCCTTGTTGTTGAGTTTGTGCTAGGTTTTTGTTTTTCTTCTATGAGTGACTTTATTGATGACCAAGAACCTAATTCTCTTCTCATGTTTGAATATGGTAGGCTTGAATTAATGATTTTGATTTTTCAAGTTGCTCATATAGCTTGTAAACATTGAACCATTTTGTACCTAATTTTGATAACCAAATTGTTTATTGCTTTCTTAATTTCTCTTTTCTTTTTCTTAATCTTTCTTTTACTTTTATTGCTTAGATTTTTTTTCCTTTTCTTTATTTATTCTTTTATTCTCAATTTCAACTTAGGATTCCTTGAGATGTTTTTGACCTAGTCGGGTCTTGTTGGTGCCCCCGAAGAGGTTTTCACTAGCAGGACTTGAGACTACTATATATTGTATTTATTTAAGCGAGCCCCATTAGCTATTTTTTTGAAGGGGTTATCTTGTAACATTTTTAGTTTCACTGCTCCGATTGGTCATATGTCCTCGAACACATAAGGCCCCAACCATGTGGTTTATAGTTTTCTAGGTTTTCCCTTTATGCGAATGTCATATAGAAGTACCAAATCTCCTGCATTAATATCTTTCTTTTTAATATGGTGATTGTGCCAAGATTTATATTGATTCTTTTGGGCTTCCTAATGCTATTATGCAAGCATCCTTTCTTATTATAATTGATTTAGCTAGTAGAAGTGTTGTCTTGTATTAAGAATATGATTGAATTCCATGATAGTTGTTATACTTCCTGCATTAACACAGAACTGTAGTGGAATTATGGCTTCTTTACCATAGACTAACTTAAATGGCGTCTGACCAGTCGATATTTTATATGTTCTTTTATAGGCCCATAGTACTATTGGAATATTATCATCTCAATCATCCCTTTCGAGTCCACATATTTTTGTTAAGCCTTTATGTAGTGTCATTTTTGGCACAGGGGCAGACCCAGGTTTCAATGCTACAATAACGCACCAACAAAAACCTAACTACCGGCCCTTTCGACAACACCTACGAAGCAGATGAAGCCTCACTCGAGGTAGAGGAAGGGGTGGTTGCAGAACTCAAGTGTCTGCAACCTTAGCAGGGACACAGATATGTGATTCTAACACTTAACATAGCACTTAGCAGTAAACATTCATCAACATTCAGTTCTTAGTAACAATGCAGACAAACATTAATTACAGAGCATCGAAATATTCAACCAGATCTGATGTATCTGAGCACTTATCATAGAGAAGTAGGTTAGATATAATAGATTCATGCACTAGCACATTTAGATAAGTCAGATCTAACATCCATATACATCATTAGCACAAAGCATAAACAGATCTATCTATCTATATCAAAGAACTTAGCAAGTAAATACATAAACACATCAACACATTGTACAAAGAAGACCAACATAGCATATATGTGGTTCACCCCCACCCTGGGGTACATCCACCAACTCTTCTTCTTTATTATCTTTGTCAATCTTCTTACAGGCACATAGAATTAAAATCCTACTCCGCATAAGACAGGAGATCTGCACACACTCCGCTAGATCCTCCTTCTTCGAGTTAGGGCAAAGCACCAAGCCTTCTTACAATTACTTGCATATAGCTTTACAAGTCTCACACAGTATGCACGAAGAATCTACAATCCATACTTAGCACTTAGCCCAATATCACACAGATATGCATATCTTCACATAGATGTCCCTCTTTACATTGCCTATACATCTATTTATACTTTACAAAATAGGCCTAAGCATGGGTAAACCCATGGGCCGACATCCCATACCTGTTACATAATCCCAAATCCCAAAAAGGACCCAAAAAGGTGTCAAGATCCCATGAACTCTGCTTCGTCTTGCGCTCCTCCTCGACAGGTTGTTGAAGTCCCAAAATAGGTCAAACTTGACCAAGGATCTCCCAAAACTTGGTCAAGGGCCAAGAGGCCTCCAACACTCACCTGTGACTCATCCCGAGTCACTTTGATTTGGGTAGTTTTTCTTCGAAAGCCTCGAGCTTGGCTCGAGTTGCTTCGACTTGTTGCTATGCCATGGCCTCTTGTTCAATGAACTCTTGTATGAATACCTCATTCACAGGTCACTCTAGGCGTTGTTTAGCTGCAGTGACAACCTGCTCTAGTTCTACTCCTCGGCCTTCAACCTCTGTGAACAATTGGTCGGCCTTATCTTGTACAATTTGGAGCCTCTGAGTCACTTCCATAACTCTTCTTTGGATAGTGTGGATATGTTGTTGGGCAGTGCGCTGCTCTTGGGATCGCTTCATTCTTTCCATAGCTGACAAGGGCTTCAACTGTGCCTGTATCGTTTTGGACTGATACTTCACCTCTTAGAGCTGCGACTCCAATGCCTTCATTTCTTGATTCTTAGTGAGTTTCTCGTAGGTCTGGGAACTATGATCAATAAGTTTCTTACATTCCATAGTAAGGGATTTTATTCTCCCAACTGCGCTTTGAGTAGTTGCTTCTCTTTGATCCCTTACATCCTGTGGGGTCTCGAGCACTATGCAGAGCTCTAAGTCTACTATGCATTGTTGTAGCTGCTGGATAGCTTCTGTGAGATTCTCTACTTTCTTCATGACTCGATCCTCTACCTTTATTTCTACGATTGTCACAGAGCGAAGTTCTCTGTTGACCGCTTCTTTCACTTCAAGTTTCTATGTGAGAAATTGTTCTTTTCCTTGCTGTATCTGTGCCTTTTCTTCATTGAACTTTTCTTGGAGAGAAATATTTTCCTGTTCTTCAGTTTGGCGTTGTTCTACAAGTACTCCTTGTACTTGCATCAAAGCCTAGGTGGCTTGTTCTGTTTCCTCTTGTGCTCGGTGAAGGAGAGCTTTGACTGTATCGGTTAGAAGGTGGAGTTGGGTTGGCTCATCTCCCAACTCTGGTTCTCTCGATGGTAGAGGCGCAGTGGAGACTGCACTGCTGAACTGAAGAGCCTGCTATACCCCACAGAGTTCGACTTCAATCCTATCATACATTTCTTCATGATTTTCTCCTTGTTTCTTTGCTATCTCTAGTAAAGCATCATTCAGGGCTGTTATGATGAAGTCAAAGTCATCGAAGGTGAGGATAGTCTGCATCTTGGTCATAGTGTCTTTCGATTTCTTCCGGGAAGAAGGCTTTGAGGGAGAAACCTACCTCTTCTTCAAGGGGTCAACCTTGTCTCCAGGTGGTGTTACTTCGTTGGGCCTCTGTTCAGCTTCTACTTCATCAACACCCCCTCGGTTAGGTGATATGGAAGCAGTCTTACCTGAGGTGCTTCTTAAGTTTTGGACCTCCTCAGTCTTCTTCTGCCTGGTGGTTCCGGGTCTATTCTGTTCTTTATGAGTGTCCTATGGGCTATCAATATCAGATATTTCCATGGGGTTGGTGGGGATAAGAAGGTTAGTGGACCATTCCTTGGTGATCTCCTCAAGGTCTTCTTCTGTGAGTTTGTAATATGACTGGAGTTTCTCTTTATGTTCATCTTCTCGCGTTGTAATGTAGATGAAGTGTCGATATGCGCTGAACTTCATCAGGGGTCGAAACCTTTGTAAGTTGTTCAGAGTCATGCAAGGCTCGGATTCGATGGATCTCTTTAGATGGAGGTAATGTGTATGAAACACAGTGTTCGACTACCATTGTTTTCTCATATCAGTGGAATACCACAGGGTAGCGAACTTCGCGGCAAGCAGTTCGAACTTCTCTATGTCGAGGAAGGTCACTCCTTCTGGCATCTCCCAAGAAACAAATGCAATGAGGACCAGGAGCCAGCTGAAATGAAATTCATAACCTCAATCCTATGCTTCTCGATAATCTAGTTCCAACTAGTTAACTAGGTACTTCGTCCAATTCATCTGTAGTCCTTCTGTGCACTTCCTTGTGAGGTCAATGAAAAAGTCAGTGACCTGCGTAGGTTAGTTTTTCCTTACTAACTTTCCATCTATCAGTTGACATGCTAGGCACACTACACCACTCTGGATGGAGGCTACCTTGTAGCCTCTTTTTTCCTTCTCAACATCTCCATATGTATCCTTGATCTTCTATGCGAGTGCATGATCTGTGGCTTTTCCTGGATAAAAGTCTTATGGGTCAGGTCCTTGCATACTGAGGCCTGTGATCCTATGGATCAGTGTTGGGTCAAATGTAATGCGGTGGTCTAGCCATAAGTAGCCACCATGGTAACATGACATTATTAGATTGACACATGCGTTGACTTCTCGGTGTCTTCCTAAGTGTGGGATCTTCATGACATTCAACAGGGTGGACTACGCGAGGTTCATCGTCCATGACTGAGGGATGATCTTCAAGTTCTTCCCTTTTGTTCCAGTTAGGTACTTGTATGGAGTGAGCATACCATATATCTTTCAATCACTGAGGTTGAAGTCGCTTAATTTCAACACTGTGATCTTATCCTTCTCTGCTGGAACTGCACATATCCCCTTCGGGAGGTATGCAGTGACCATAGTGTACTTGAAATCTCTTGGTACACTATCACGATTCATTGTGCCAACCAGAGGCAGGATGTAATCGGTCAATATGGATGGAATCAACTTCACATTGGCTAGGTCATCTCTGTGCTTGGTTCTCTTCTCTACTGTTGCTCGAGATGGCCTAGCTCCATGAGCAGTCGATGGAGAGGCTTGCACCATTCTCGTCGATGAAGCGTGTATACCTGCAAACATCGATATGACTCTTTCATTCATGAGGTCGATCAGAACTTCTTCGACAACTCTCTTTGCAGCACTGGACTCATCTGACATACACGCTCGAGGTTGGAAATCTTCGGGTTTGAGGAGTAACTTAGACACTGCAATAGGGTAGAAGGCAATAGAACAATGATCATTGTGTAAAATCAATGAGTCTACGGGCTCAGATTCATAGTTAAAAAAAGTGTTCTTAGTGCATGGCACAATAGGATAAATAGATAACTTGGCAATGGATCTCTTGCAATGGGCGAGAAACCTTCATTAACTCTGTTTTCTCCGTTACGACGCGGTCCAACAGTCTGGTGGAAAACCATGAATACCTTTCTACCCATTCAGAGGAGGGTTGGACGAATGGTTATATTGGTCCCAACGACCATATTTCCTCGCCATGGCGAAGTGCCATGTGACGTTGTTCTGTTATCCCAACGAAGCTCCAATTTTGAAAATTTTCCTTCTGCGAAGTTCCCTTTGGAACCTTCTGTAACTTGTCGATCCTAGCTCTCTTCTTACTTAGTTTTCTAGCTCTCTTCCTAGTGAGCTTCGTGTCGATATTCCTTTTTCCATTCTAATTCTTATCTTCTTTTGGCATAGTTAGTTCATGATGTTGAGATTATTTCTTAAGAGTCGAGGGTGATACTTCTTCTTTAACTGGAATAGGTATTTCAATCTTTTGTGGATCTTCTAGTGTTCTTGCAACTTCGACATCTAGGTTTCTAGTTTTAAATAACTTCGATCTGTTCTCCTGTTATTCAATCAAGTGTGCGATCCTTCTAGTCATAAAATATTTTAACTCCTTCTTCTTCTTCTCTAAAACTTCTTCTTCTTCTTGCCTTGTGGCCTGATTTCTTTCAATCCAAGGTTTTCCTAGTAACATGTTAAATGGGGTGTTGTTCTCAATAAATTTAATAATCTCAAAATCTTCCTCTGTTGAAGTTCCATTGGCATTCATAGAAATCCAGGTGAGCTTTCCACATAGGTTTATCATATTTCCTCTAAATAGCCCTATTCCTCCCAATGAAGGAGTCCTAGCAGGTTTCCCTAAAAGTTCCCAAGGTCTTTCTGTCATGATATTCACCTGTGTTTCCTCATCTAGAACATAGTCAATGTCGAAGTCTCCTATTCTTCCTTCAAGGCATTCTTTTTTTTTGAAAATCTCAGATAAGATGACATGTCGATGGTCATAAAGGGTTTCTTTTATCTGTAGCAATACTTTCTCTGATTGTTTCTGGGGTTCTGCCGTAATTAGAGTTTCTAGGTCTGCCTTAGGGTTTTCCTGTTTTGTGTTCATTCCTTCAAGCTTAGAAATCATTGTAGGGCAATCCAATACTTCATGATCCATAGCTTTGCAACAAAGACAACTAGGTCTTCTTCCAGGGCATTCCTTAGCAAGATGTCCCAGTTTTCTACAACTGTAACATAGGGTTAATCTCTCTTTCTTTTAAATTATTCCCAGCTCTTTTTATACTCCACACTAGGGTTATAGTAGCTAACTTGCAAACATTTCTTTCTAGGATCCTACATCCACTAGTTAGTACAAACATTCTTTCTATGCATAGGTATAACATATCTTTCACTAGTATTATCAGATCTATAGATATCAAACCTTCTTTCATCTATCAGTGCCCTAGTTTCCAAGATAGGACAAATCTTATCAAACATACCAAGATTCATACTTTAGAAACAAAAAATTCACTTATCTTACTTCTACAGAGCACAAAGCTTCTAGATCTAAAACGTTTCATTATTCTTACCTTTATTAGATCACAAAGCTTACATATTGTACCTCTTTTCTCCATATCTGACCTCTTTTCTTCAAATCAGGCTTCTTTCTTTAACACAAATCTTTATAAATCAAGTAGAATACTGCGCACTAGAACAACAGATCTATGCATAGAGATTTCACAATTTCAGGACGGATCTTTGCAAAAAGATTCTTCTTCCTTAGTTCCCAACAATCACAGTGTCAGGTCCATATATTTGCACAAAGATTCGTCTTCCTTAGTTCCCAGCAATCACAGTTTCAGGTCCTGAAAACAGAACCATTTGTTGGCACAGGGTCAGACCCAGGGTTCAATGCTACAACAACGCACCAATAAAACCCTAACTACTGGCCCTTTAGGCAACACCTGCGAAGTAGATGAAGTCTCACCTGAGGGAGAGGCAGGGGTGGTTGCAGAACTCAGGTGTTTGCAACCTTAGCTGGGACACAGATCTATGATTCTAACACTTAATAGAGCACTTAGCAGTAAACATTCATCAACATTCAGTTCTTAGTAACAATGTAGACAAACCCTAATTACAGAGCATCGCAATATTCAACCAGATATGATGTATATAAGAAATTATCATAGAGAATTAGGTTAGATCTAATAGATTCAGGCACTAGCACATTTAGATAAGTCATGTCTAACATCCATATACATCATTAGCACAAATCATGAAAATATCTATGTATCTATACCAAAGTTCTTAGCAAGTAAATACATAAACACATCAACACATTGCACAAAGCAAAGAAACACAACATATACGTCGTTCACCCCCACCCTGGGGCTATGTCCACCAACTCTTCTTCTTTATTATCTTTGTCAAGCTTCTTACAAGAACATAGCATTAAAATCCTACTCCACAGAAGATAGGAGATCTATGCGCACTCCCCAGATCCTCCTTCTTCGAGTTAGGGAAAAACACCAAGCCTTCTTACAATTACTTGCACGTAGCTCTACAAGTCTCACACAATATGGACAAAGCATCTACAATCCATACTTAACACTTATCCCAATATCACACAGATATGCATATATTCACATAGATGCCCCTCCTTACATTTCCTAGACATCTATTTATACTTTACAAAATAGGCCTAAGCATGGGTAAACCCATGGGCCAACATCCCATACCCGTTACATAATCCCAAATCCCAAAAAGGACCCAAAAAGGGGCCGATATCCCGCAATCTCTGCTTCTTCTTGCGCTCTGCCTTCGACAGGCTGTCAAAGTCCCAAAATAGGTCAAACTTGACCAAGGATCTCCCAAAAATTGGTCAAAGGCCAATAGTCTTCTTGAATGATTCAATAGCTCCATTTACCTATAGATGATAATAGTTCGTCTTCATGTGGTTGATAGTAAACTTTTTAAGTAGCAACTTGAATGTTCCATTGATAAAAATGTGTTACTTAATCACTGATTAAAGTTAAAGGATAATCGAATTTGGTTACTATATTTTCATAGATAAATTTGGAGGTTGTTTCCTTTGTACAATTTTTTACTGGTTCTACCTCTGCCAATTTAGTATTTGATTGTTATGATGATGTATTTCTCCCCAGTTGTTTTTTCTCTTTTTGGGAAGGTGCCGAAAAATTTGAAAGCACAAATTTCAAATGGTAAACTAGGATTTACTGAATGTAAGGGAATTTCATTTTTCCATAGAGGTCGACCCATCCTTTGGAATTTGTCACACTTCTTCACTTGTTCTCGATAGTCCTTGTGTAAGGTCGGCCACCAAAGACTGGCTTGGAGGATTTTTCTAGCTATCGTGTCAGCTTAGAAGTGATCTTCCATTGGGCCTGCTTGTGCCTCATTGATTATATCCTCGTGTTCATGTTCCAGTGCACATATTCATAGAATATTATCAATACCTAGTTTGTAGAGATATTCATTCATGAGAGTGAATGGTGTTTCTTTTAATACTAGGATCTTTATTTTTTTTTCTTAGATATATTCAGGGGCCTTCCCTTCTTCTAAAATTTTTTCAATTTCTTCGATTTCGTTGGGGGCTTATTCAACCCTGAATAATTTTGCATTTGGTAAGTTATCCTCTATCCAAATCGGATATTATGCTGTCTCAAGTCGGGATAGATGGTATGGGACGACATTCTTATTTCCAAGGTGGATGACTACTTGGATTTCAAATTCTTGGAATAATAGTAGCCATCGACAAATTTTCCCTTAATGGACTAGTTTATTTACTAAATATTTGAGTTTATGATGGTCCATGAAGAAGATAAATGGATTTTCCAATAAATAGTGTCAAACATTTTGAAGGCTGGAAATATTCGCAAGAGCCTCTTTCCTTGTTGTCAAATAATTTCTTTCAGCTTTATTCAATTTCTGACCAATGTATTCATTGGGGTGATCAATCATGTCATCATATGGTTGGGCTAAGACTGAGCCGAAAATAACATTAGTGGCATCCACATGGACATGGAACCTTTTTTACCAATCTAGAAATCTTAGTGTAGGTGCTTCTACCAATTTTATTTTTAGGATTTCAAAATATTAATTACATCCTTAGATCCATTAGAAATTGAATTCTTACTTTAATAGTTTCTCAATGGGGAAAGTGATGTTGGAGTAATTTCGGATGAATTTTTGGTAATATCTTGTATTCCCAAGGAAGATTTTGATTTTATTCTGATTAATTAGTGGTTTCAAGTAGATAATAACCTTGGTCTTGGCCATGTAAACTTTGATTCCATATTTACATACAAAGTGGCCCAACATAATGCCTATAGGTGTCGCAAAGATTCATTTTTTGATATTCAGAGACAAGTGAATTTGTCTATATGTTTCCAACATTGTTCTTAACCATTGGATATGGTCTTTCAATAGGTTATAGATCATCCAATAATTGAAGTATACAACCATTGTTTTGTAAATGTATTCTTGAAATGATTTGACCACTATGTGAGAAAATACTCTTAGGGAATTATTGAGCTCGAATGGAATTAGTATGTATGAAAATGACCTTAATTATTAAACAAATGTAGTTTTGTCCTGATCTTATTTGGCGATAGGTACCCGGTTGTAGCCTGAGAATCCATCAGTGAAATAATGACATTCGTGTCCTGCAACTTCATTGAGGATTTCATCAGTGAACTGTGTCGGGAATGGATTGGTTATTGTAAGATTTCTCATCCCTCTAAATTCGACACATATTCTAAGTTTCTTGGGGTCGTGAATTTTAGGTTGCACAACCATCAAACTTTCCCACTCTGATTTGTCGATAGGATATATGATGCATGTAGCTAGCATTGATTCTATCTCTTTATGGACTATCGAATTATATTTGTGTGCCAACTTGTATGGCCATTTTTTGATGGATTTGGCCCCAGGCATGAGGTTTATTTTAATCTTCCCCCATCTCTTGTACTATTCCTTTCAAGTATTTATAGTCACATGAAAAAACATCCAGATATTCTCTCAGTAGGTCGATTATTTCTATGGTTTTCTTATCAGACCAATAATCTCCCATTCTGGTCATTTTCGGTCAACCATCTGTTGATATGTCAAACTCCTTAGTTTTTGTTTTTACATACATCCACTTTGGTTATTTTGTTTCATCTATATGACGCTCTCCCTCTACAAACTTATTATAGCTTATGGAGAAGTCGAGTTTTTCTATGTCTTCATTTTTTTTTTCTTCCTTGGACACTGAGTAGATTATTTTTACAAGGTTATGTACTTCAGGATGAATTTTCCTCCATCAAAAGATTTTCCCTAGAAAATTTATGTTTTGCATGTCTATTCATCACGCTGTTACATTGTCTATACTTTGTGTTAACACCAGATTGCAAGTCAAAGTCAATCCTATATCGACTTTGGCTTTGCTTCTTTTTTGAATCTCGTGAGGATTTGGTTTTTCACGATTTTTTTTTATTTCTTTTGTTGTCTCTTGCAAGAGTTCCTCCTCAGGTATGAATTCAAATTCTTTAATAATTTTCTCTTTGATTTCATTCCAATTGGATGTGTGGCCACATTTTTCTTCAATTTTATACCACTTATGTGGTATGTCATCTAGAGTATTTGGTAACATGTGTGGCCACACTCTTTCATCATGGTATCCTACTTTTCTCCATTCATTATCGCATTGGTAAATGTGAGCGATTGGGTCAAATCCATGTTTCAAGGTTGGGATGTCAACATTTTTTGACAATTTCTTTCTGCCAAATATTTCCACAAAGTACATGTTGGATTATTGAGAGCAGGGGTGAATCAGTAATAGAGCAATTTAATCCTTTTTCACCATAAAATGCAAGTGTTATATCAATGTAGCATTATCATCCAATAGTTGCAGAGTAAATAAACAATGAACAAATGAGAAATCATACACGTACATAGTACACCAGTGTTTTATGTGGAAACCCAAAGCGGGAGAAACCCACATAATTATTTTTCTTATATGTCTTTAAGAATTACATTCATTGGAAGCACCAATTTCCTTTGTTTTCCAACTGCAACTGGAAGGAGGCTCCAACCCCCTATTTTCTCAGGCTAACACTTAAGGGAAGCTCCATCTCCCAAATTCTTTGGCTACAACCAGAAGGAGGCTACAACCCCCTATGTTCTCCGAATACAACGGGAAGGTGGCTACAACCACCTATCCTTATATGTCATTGAGAAACCTATCACTGTATACTCATCAACCAATCTGATCTGATCACATATACCTCAAATGTAGAAATTGTATATGTCACTGAGAAACTTGTCACTATATACTCATCAACCAATCTAATCTAATCCCATATACCTCAAACGTAGAAACTAAATATGTCACTAAAAAACCTGTCACTATATACTTATCAACCAATCTGATCTAATCACATATACCTCAAACACTATACAACAAGTCTATACCTCAAACCATGTGTTAGAACATCATTGTTATACAACCTCTATGTGTACAAATAACTTCAACAACATACCTCAACCAAAATCCCTCAAACATGAACCAATACTAAACTTCAGTAGATTTTCCTTAGATCAACTCTACAAGAAGCCATAAACTCCCAAGAGGGCATCCAACATATTTACAAGGCAAACCTTCAACTTGATTCATAAATTCAACACTACACATATGATAACCATACCTTTTTTTTCTTCTTGTAGCGTTCTATTACGACAGTTTTGCTGCTGCGAATCCACTGCCACGATTTTTCTTCCGTGCTTTTTCTGCTGCGTTTTTTCTTCCGCACTTTTCCTGCTGCAATTTTTCTACCGCACATTTTCTGCCGCACTTTTTCTTCCGTAGTTTTTCTGTCACACTTACTTTTCCTGCCGCACTTTTTCTTCCACATTTTTCCTGCCGCACTTTTCTCTATCAATAATACCTGCCCGAATAATCTTTCACAAAAATATATATTCAATGATATTCAAGTGTGATTTGAATGAAATACACTTGCCTCTTATTTATACTTTTATGTAGCTTCCTCAAGGAGTTACCTTCTAACCATCTTAACCCACTTTCCTTATTTTAGGGTTAACCCACTTATAACCACTTGTCCACTTAACTTAACCACTTTCCACAATTAGTAAGTTCTCCATTAACTTTATTATTTAAATAATTTCTTTTGCATCCTCTTTGACTTATAGTACACTCATAACTTCACTTTATTATTTAAATAATTTCTTCTTTGCAAACGCTTTGTCTACTTTGACCTTTTGGGGCTTCTAGATGACTCATGAGGGTTCTCCAACTTCACACAGCCATAACTCTCTAACTGTGAGGATTTATGTGATGTTTCACATACCACTGGAAATGGCATGACATTTATTATCCATCTAGAATAGTTTTACCTTCAAATATATCAAAACTCATACCATTATCCATCAAACAAACTTGAGTCCATTACCCAAACATTTGTTCTACCGAAATTCACTACCATACTTTCTTCAAGGGTTGACATCAATGAAAACCAACCCAATTAATCAACAATCTCCCCCTTTGGCATTGATGGAAACACTCTGATGCAATACTGAAATTATTTCATGCAATATTGAAGTCATATCACTCATGCTCTTCCTATGACCATCGCTTCCCCTGGAACCATGACTCTATGCTCTACATCTGATAAATCTCTTCCCCTTTGTCATTAATGGAAAATGTATCTTTCCATCTAGGGTTGCTCCTCCTAACTAAACTGTCCTTGGGGATACTCCCCTGACTGAACTCTTCATGAAACTGATCTACCGACCTGAACTATCCTCTTTATGGTGCTTCCTCATGTAAATCTAAGAAATATAAGAGAAGCATTCAACAACATTCATTTTGGAGTAGAAATTACTCCGATTCTCTGGCGAAGATACTTAAAAGCTTCCCATGGAAATGGTTTTGTAAAGATGTCTACCACTTGTTCTTTTGTGCCCACATATTCAACTCTGATGTTCTTCTCTGTAGCTTGTTCTCGTAGAAAGTAATACTTGATTGGAATGTGCCTCGTCTTGGAGTGCATCACTGGGTTCTTTGAGATACTAATAGCACTTATATTATCACAATATATTGGAATGGGCTCATCATACTCAACCTGTATATATATTAGAGTTTGTTTCATCCATAGAACCTGTGTACAATATGTTGTTGTTGTAATATATTCTTCTTTGCTTGTAGATAAGGACAATGATGATTGTTTCTTGCTTAGCCATGATACTAAACACTCACCCAAGTAGAACGTTTCTCCATTGGTGCTTCGTCGGTCATTAATGCAACCTACCCAATATGCATCTGTGTAGGAAATAAGTGATAGATCCTTTCCTTTTGGATACCATAATCCAAACTCTTATGTTCCTTTGAGATATTTGAAAATCCTTTTCACTACTATAACATGTGATTACTTTGGTGCTGCTTGAAATCATGCCACCTTTCCAACTGCCTACATTACATCTAGTATGGATGTTGTCACATATAGTAAGCTACCAATCATTGACTTGTACTGCCTCTAGTCTGTAGACTTTGAATCATCATCTTTTCTCAACTTGCAATTGGTTTGCATAGGAGTGGTAATTGGTTTGCAATCTTCCATTCTTAACCTCTTTAGCATTTCTTTGATATACTTAGTTTGAGAAATAAAAATTCCTTGGTTTCTTTGACATATCGGAAGACCCAGAAAGAAGGATAGTTCTTCGAGTAATGACATTTCAAATTCATCTTGCATATCCTTTGCAAATTTATGGCTTAACCTGTCATCATTGATTCCAAAAATAATATCATCGACATAAACTTCAATTAATAAAATACTATCTTGAGTTACCTTGATGTATAGGTTGTTGTCTGCACTTCCTTTTCTGAACACTTCCTGCTGTAGATATTTATCCAGTCTAGATTACCATGCTCTAGGAGCCTATTTTAGACCATACTAGCAATTCTTCAATTTGCACACATAATTTGCATTCTCTGACAACTGAAATCCTTCTGGTTGTTCGATGTAGACTTCTTCTTCAAGTTCCCCATTTATAAAATCTGATTTCATGTCCATCTGATACACTTTAATATTCTTGGAGCATGCATAAGATAAAAGTAATCAGATTTCTTCCATTCTGGCAACTGGGAAAAATGTCTCTTCAAAGTCGATTCCTTCAACCCGTGTGTATCCTTTACATACCAATCTATCTTTGTTCCTTGTAACCTACCCATATTCATTTAATTTATTTATGAATACCCACTTTGTGCCAATCACATTCTTATTCTTTGGTCTTGGAACCAATTCCCAAGTGTCATTCTTCTATATTTGATCCAATTCTTCATCCATGGCCTTATTCCAAAATTCATCCTTGCTGGCCTATTCAAAAAAGTTTGGTTCAATCATAGATGAGAGTGCTAGGTACGTTTGTTCTAGTGAATGGATTCTTCTTCTAGTTTCAACTTCTGCATCTTTGTATCTAATAATATGATCTGAAGGATGATTCTTCTGTACTCGTTTGCTAGGTGTCTTTGGAGGCACTTGTTGAGATTTCTCTTCTACTTCTATCTAATCCTCTTCATCTTCCCCTTCTACTTATTCTCCATCTTCTACTTCTTCTTCGTAAAGCTATTCAATCGATTCATTTTCTTCTTCCTTTAATTCTCGTCCATGTGTTTCATCAATTGTTACATTGATTCTTTCGACAACTATGTTCAACCTCATATTATAACACTTGTATGCTTTCCTTTTACTTGAGTAACCAAAAAGTACTCCTTTGTCCACACGAGATTCAAACTTTCCCATTCTGTCATCCTCTCTTTTGATGTAGCATTTGCTTCCAAATACTTTGAAGTGCTTCACATTTGCTGGTCTTCCTTTCCATAGCTCGTAGGGAGTTTTTTCAGTGTTGTTTCTAAGAATTACTCTATTTTGAATGTGAACCGTTGTATGCACTGCATGTGTCCAAAAGATATCTTTCAATTTGGAATCCATTAGCATTGTTCAAGTTATTTCTTGTATTGTCCTGTTCTTTATTTCAACAACTCCATTCTATTGAGGTGTCCTAGCAATGGAGAATTGCCTTTTTATTCCATGCATGTTGTAGTAGTCCATAAATTCCTTTTAAGTGAACTCTCATCCATTATCAAATCTCAAACATTTGATTTTTAATCCATTTCATTTTCAACCATTTCCTTGTAGACCTTAAAGTTTTCAAAAGCTTCTGACTTATTCATGAGAAAGCAAACTGCAGTCATTCTTGTATAATCATGAACTAATAACATAAATTATTTCTCACCATTTAAACCCTTTGTTGTAGTTGGTCCAACTAGATTAGTATGTCTTGTCATTGAATATTCCTTTGATTTAAACCTGGCCTTTGTTTTCTTTCCTTGTTGACAATGTTTGCATAAAGTGTTGGTTGGTTTCGTGATCTGGAGAATTTCTCTAACTGCTTCCTTTTTGTTGACTTTGACAAGGTTATCAAAGTGTATGTGACCCATTCTTCTGTGCCATAGCCAAATTTCATCTTCCTTTCCTAGACAACTCTTTTCATTTCCAATTTCACTTAATAAATATATGTTGCTTGAATTTCTTGCAGTTGTTGCAATCAATTTTCCTGAAACTTCTTTTCTTAACTCGCACTTTTTTGAATCGAAAGTAATATTATAACTCGGGTCACACATTTGATTCACACTTAGAAGATTATGTTTCATATCTTCTACTAGTAGAACATTTTTTGCCTTGGTATTCTTTTTTCCAATTCTGACTGTAATTTTTCCAATGAATTTAGCTGAAAGAGACTGATCCATTTCTTTCCCTTATTAATGTACAAAACTTGTCTTTATCACCTTTCATGTGTTTTTAACAACCAATTTCTACATACCAACCATGTTTCTTCTGCTTATCTTGTAGAGAGAGTGTGGATTCTTCATTGCTATATTGATTCTTCTCTCTTATCCATATTCTCTTCTGAGGTTCTTGTCTGTGATTATTGTTGTTCTCTAGGAGGAACTATCATTCTGCAATATTTGTCCATGTGTCCAAAGTTGTTACACTTGTATCATTCCACTTCAGTGCTCAATGATTCAAACTCGTTGTAACGTATTCTCTGTGTTTCAATAGGCCTTCTTGGATAACCTTTTTGTGTATGACTTTCAAAGTTGCTTATGTTCCTGTTGTTAGCTCTGCAATTCATAACTTTATGTCCAAAATTATTGCATGCATAATATAAACCAAAAAATATAGTTGGATACCTGGGAGTTGAAGATATTCTGAAAGGAGTTTCTCTTATGAATCCTTATTCTTCCTAAGACCTATCTGTCGTTCATTGATTCTGAAATCTGAATCTTCTCAGTGGAGGAGTTTCTCTATAATCTTCTTTGTAGGTCTTCTTATCCCCTTTGATTGTTTCTGCATAGCTTTTTAGATATGTTTCTTGTTCTGTTGTTTTGGAGCTTGATACCTTTTCTGTCTGATTGTATCCAAGTCCGGTCTTCTCATGATGAGGCTTTTGTCTATTGATAATGTCATCCAAAACTTTTGAGTTGTTTTGCATATTTTTCTTTTGAAGATCCTTTCTTAATGTGACAATACTTTCTTCTAAATTTTCAATGATCGTGTCTCTTTCTTCTAGTTTTTCTTTGAGTGCTTCTTCAATTCTTTTATCTTTTTCTATTTAAACTTTCAAATTTGTAATCATTTGTTCTAGTTCATGAGTGTCTTCTTTCTTGTCTAGTTTCTCTTGTATCTTCTTTACTTATATGGCAGTCAACAATTCTTCTCGGTAGTCAAATTATGCCTCTTCATATTCTTCTTTGGTGTCTTCTTTATCAGAGTCTTTTACTATCATGAATATAATTCCTTATGTCTCACTTTCACTGACTTCATCTTCATCTGATAAGGAGATGTCTTCTTTGGTGCTGAAGTTTTTCTTGAAATCTTTCTTTATGGTTGTTTTGCCTTTATATGTTTGTTTTCTATTTGAGTAATCTTCATCATTCCTCTTATTTTTCTTATGAGGACATTTGTTATCAAAATGACCAATACCATAACAATTAAAACAAATAAATGGAAGCTTACCTTTATATCCGTCGTTGGTTCCCTTGTTCAATCTTCTGACAAAGTTGGCCACTTCTTCATCATCTTCTGAGATGTCACTGTTGTTGCTATGTTCTTTTTCCTTTTCCTTTTCCTTTTTCTTTGACCTTTTGGATGATTTGAAAGATGCTTCTTTTATATCTGGATTTTCCTGTTCAGTTCTCATTTCATATGTTGTGAAAATTCCATGTATTTCATCTATGCTTATTGAGTCTAGATATTCTCTTTCTTCTAGTGTTGATATCTTAGGATCAAATCTCATAGGAAGAGATCTTAGTACCCTTCGAACAATTACAGATTCTTTAATTTCTTCTCCCAATCCTATGATTGCATTTAGTGTTTCATCGACTCGTAAGAACTAAGCTACAATATTCTCATCTTCCTTCATATTTAGTTGTTCAAACTGATGCCTGTAAGTTTGAAGCTTTGTTACTTTGACTTTTGAATATCCTTCATAAATATTTTGAAGCTTGTCCAAAATATATTTAGTGGATTTAAAATGTATAACTTTGGTGTATACTGATTCACAAAGACCATTCAAAAGTGGATTTGTGGCTTTGGAATTATTTTGACCGAGTTTTATTGCTCTTTCATTTGTCGACAGAACTGCTAGTTCTTTGTATCCATCTACAATTGACTGCCAAATTTCAAATCCCTGTGCATGTATATATGTTTTCATCCTTCTGTTCCAAAATGCATACTTATGTCCATCAAACTATGGTATTCCATTTTTATACATGTTTTTTCTCTCCATGTTCTACCTTTTAGTGGTTAAACTGATTTCTGAAGGAACCTTCTCTGATACCAATTCTTGGATTGCTGAGAGGGGGGGTGAATCAGTAATAGAGCAATTTAATCCTTTTTCACCATAAAATGCAAGTGTTATATCAATGTAGCATTATCATCCAATAGTTGCAGAGTAAATAAACAATGAACAAATGAGAAATCATACACATACACAGTACACCAGTGTGTTACGTGGAAACCCAAAGTGGGATAAAACCACATATTCTTTTTCTTATATGTCTTTAAGAATTACATTCATTGGAAGAACCAACTTCCTTTGTTTTCTAGTTGCAACTGGAAGGAGGCTCCAACTCCTTAGTCTCTCGGGATACAACTTGAGGTAAGATCCAACTCCCCAATTCTCTGGCTACAACCAGAAGGAGGCTACAACCCCTATGTTCTCCGGCTACGATCGAAAGGTGGCTACAGCCACCTATCCTTGCCCCATCCAACTACCCTGAAATATAAGTGCCAAATGTAGAAACTAAATATGTCACTAAGAAACCTATCACTGTATACTCATAAACCAATATGATCTGATCAAATATACCTCAAATGTAGAAACTGAATATGTCACTGAGAAACCTTTCACTATATACTCATCAACCAATCTGATCTGATCACATATACCTCAAACGTAGAAACTAAATATGTCACTTAGAAACCTGTCACTATATACTTATCAACCAATTTGATCTGATCACATATACCTCGAACACTATACCACAAGTTTGTACCTCAAACCATGTGCTAGGTCCTCATTGTTATACAACCTGTATATATACCAATAACTTCAGCAACATACCACAACCAAAATCCCTCAAACATGAACCAATATTAAACTTCAGTATATCTGCCTCATATCAACTCTACAACAAGCCATAAACTCCTAAGAGGGAATCCAACATATTTACAAGGAAAACCCTCAACTTGATTCATAAATTCAACACTACACATATGAGAACCATGCCTTTTTTTTCTTCTTGTAGCGTTTTATTGCCGCGGTTTTGCTGCTGCGATTTTTCTACTGCACTTTTTCTCCTGCAGTTTTTCTGTCGCACTTTTCCTGCCACACTTTTTCTACTGCATTTTTTCTGCCGCACTTTTCTTTCCACACTTTTTCTTCCACATTTTTAGTATTGCACTTTTCCTGCTGCACTTTTTCTTCTGCACTTTTCCTACCATAGTTTTCCTTCTGCACTTTTTCTACCACACTTTTCTCTATCAATAATACCTGCCCAAATAACCTTTCACAAAAATATATATTCAATGATATTCAAGTGTGATTTGAATGAGATACCCTTGCCTCTTATTTATACTTTTATGAAGCTTCCTAAAGGGGTTACCTTCCAACCATCTTAACCCACTTTCTTTATTTTAGGGTTAACCCACTTATAACCACTTGTCCACTTAACTTAACCACTTTCCATAATTAGTAATGTTGTTCCTGAGTTTATACTTTAAGGATTTAAAGTATACTATCAAGGCATCTGAAAAAACGGAGGGAGCTAAGAATAGAAAAAAGATTGATAAAAAGGTAAAGGCTATTGTCGGTTTATCAACTGTCTCTATCGAAATTCTCAGTTTTCCTGGATACTGGTATCTCTTTCAATTGTTGCCCATGAACGTTCTAAGTCGACCCGGTTATTTGTTGTTTGTAAAATAGTGTTAAATAAATTTAGAGCAATGCTGGCTTGATCCGAGAGACCGGGCTTGATGTTAGGCTACCTCGCAACTGGTACTGTCATGAAGGAGGAAATTAAAGGAGGATAAAGTTCTGTGTTTTCTTTTTTAGGCTGGTTGTCTCTATTCCACAATGTAACGAGAATGATGTCAAAGCACAAATAAATAGTATGACCAAATTGTAGGCCTTGTCTTGTATCTATGTTAAATTTTAAAGAAAAGAAACATGCATGATATGGAGAAAAACATAAACCTATTAGGAAAGTGAGGCATCAATTTCAGAGGAATCTCACATTGTAACAGAAGACTATGAAATGAGAAAAATATTAATGAAGCATATGATGTTGAAATAAAAGCATCTACAGGTATTGTATCTGTTGATAACAGATACAGAGGAAAAACTGTAAATGATTTGAAATAACAAGAATAATAATTTCCACAGTAGAGGTTGTACTAAATTGTAGATAAGCATTCATCAATTAAACATATATAAGAAAGATGATATGATAGGGAAACGCATAACTCAGAAGTGACAAGATCTAGAATCTTCAATTTGCATTTCTATTAATTTAGAGTCTCTTCAAAATTACTTCGTCAAAAATGTTTTTCAGAGAGATAAAAAAGCCCATGGTTTAGTCTTCGTTCCCTGTATTTATACAAGGTCATCCATACTTGATGGTTAACAATCTCCTACTTTCTTGGAGAAAAATAGTTACAAAACAACAACCTTAATCGTTGCATGATTAACTTTTGTTTGTCTATCATTCAAACAGTATGAGTTTCCAAACAATACTTCATTGCTTAGTCGAATTCTCTCCCTCCTTTGATGCTACACATTCAATACATTTCTCCAGAAAATGGACAAAGTTTCTAAGAGGTGTTGGAAGATCTTTAGTCTCAAACAGATAAAACTTTCTTTGTACCTTTGGGAACCGATCTTCAAAACCTTGGTCGAAAAACTTGATCACTTGCAATTTTAAACTGGACTGTACCAACCATCTGTTTATTAGGTTGGCATCGATTTCCTTCAATTGTAAAATTTCAATCTGAATCTTCTTCAAACCTTCTTTGCAGTCCAGATGTTGTTTTTCAATGTTTATCTACCCCAGGGACTTGGAGAAGTCATTTTTTTCAAAGCCTAATGCTTACTTATACAAAGAATCGAAGATTCCTTCACAATCATCTTTGATTTCTTTGACTATCTTCTTGCTCTCGGATATATTTGTTTCCCATACCTTGAGCATGATGTCTCCTTTTATTTGTTCCATGAAAGAGAGCTTTAGATTTTTCGTCGCCTCTTTATTCTGTGGGGGCCTTTCAGTATCCTGTGGGACTTTTTTGGGATTTCCCTTTTCCTGTGCTTCTTGTTTGAAGCCTGGGGGAGTATTTTCCTATTTTTGGGGAAGGGTGATTGCTTCTCCTTGTAGTACTTTGGGCAAACCGCTTCGTCTATGATTTTGAAAGGTCTGAAAACTAGCTTGCAAGTTGGATGACAGTGTTTGTACTCGTTCTAACACCTCTTTATAAGTCTTAGTCCCTTTGAACATGTCATCCCAAGGGGAATCCTCATGTTCATATGCTTTCATATTGTAGTGGGCCATGTGTTTCCCCACTAACTGGTAAGGATCGTGCTTCCTATGCTCGAGGTCTACCAATTTGACCCCCTCTAGTGTTGCCACTTCAACCTTGGAATGACCCAAGTTGAGAAGTGAAAATTTTCCAATCTTAACGGGAAAAACAGGCCAAGATTTCCTTTGAGCTATCTTTAATTCTATCCCGATTCCACCCATTACTATTTGATAAGCTACCTCCCTGCACACTAGTCTATCAGGGAGGAATTTTGGGAGTGCATGTGGAGGAATCGAACATCCGAAAAATCTGATGTAGGAGAAATTATCCTCTATAAACCAGTCAGCAATTGCCTGAAGGTTCCCTATGACCAACTCTGAAAT
>ML791481.1:75685-86932 GCA_009831015.1 Picea engelmannii
ATTTTATTTTATTTACAAAAAGAATGAAATCAAACCGGTATATATAATGATAATTTAGAAACACATTATTGCATGAAGTGTTTGAGATGCCGCCCATTTACAGGGGCATTAAGAATGTTTCCATCCAGATTTTCTAATAACCAAGCATTTTTTCCTTCCAAGGCCGGAATTCTGTATGGACCGGACTAGATTGGATCGAATTTGCCATGTTTTCCAGCGTCTTCCTTTCTAGCTTCCCATTTTAAGACCAAGTCGCCAAGGAGAAATTCTCTATCTTTCTCTTTCTGATCGAATAAGGCTTTCATTTTGTCTTGATACCTTTGCAACATTTCATTTACTTCGGCCCTATTTTGCTGGACTTCGACCAGTTAGTTTATTCTCCTGGTAATGTCATTGGGCTCTTCATTGGAATCTTGCCAGAGTTTCATTACTGGCAGAGAAAGATTTATTGGAAAAACGACATTAGTGCCATATACCATCTGGAAAGGGGAAACCCCGATTGATCTTTTGGTACTTATTATGTTGGCCCATAAAGCATATTTTAAATGAGTATGCCACGCTTTTTTGTTTTCAGTCAAAACTTTTTTTATCATGGTAATTAGGCTTTTGTTGGATGATTCAGCCAGACCATTTCCTTGTGGGTAGTAAGCTATGGAGTGCCCTAGTATGATGTTATATTTTTGACAAAAAATTATCATGGACATTGATTTAAATGCTTGCGTGTTGTCAGTGACTATTTTTCGAGGGAAACCAAATCTGGATAAGATATTATCTTCCAAGAATTCGATTACTACTGAGTTAGTTGCATTCCTTGTGGGGATAGCTTCTACCCACTTAGTGAAATAATTAGTAGTAGTTAGGATCCATTTGTGTTGGGCACTGGAGTGTGGATGAATTTCGCCGATGAAATCAAGTCCCCATTGCTGAAACGGGACTTCAGTTTTAACTGGAATCAGGGGTAAGGCTGGGACTCTATGTTTGCCTGTGAACAACTGGCATGGGACGCAATTTCAAACTTTAGTGTTCACTTATGTGAACAATTTGGGCTAGTAGTATCCAGCTCTTAATATTTTATAAGCTATTGCTCGCCAAGCATGATGTCCTCCACATACTTCGACATGGAATTCATCTATAACCCCTTCTGTTTCAGTCTCAACTAAGCACCTCAGTAGAAAACCCAAGGGATCCTTCCAAAACAACTTAGCATCTATGACATAGTATTTTACAGCATGTAACTTTAGCATCCTAGTTTTTGACGGGGTTAACTCATTAGGACATTAAAGCGTGAGTAGGTAATGGAAAATGTTGTGATACCAAGCTGAAGCCGAAAACTTATCTTGGATTTCGGCTGTAGGTACAGTCATATCAAGCTCGTTTATTTCAAGGAATCCCTCGTCCTCTTGCAGCTGATTTATCCCAAGCGCTTTTAAATTTGATTCGGCAAGCAATTTGGCTAAACCTTGACCTTTGATAATTTTAGTTGGCTTGACTTCTAGATCAAACCCCTGGATCTTAGCTAACCACCTGCCTCTTCTTCCATCATTGTCTGGTTGCACTAGGATGTCTTTAACAGAGCTAGAGGGTACATAGGCTATCATCTTTGAATGTAACACATAAGTTCTGAAATCCTTCATATCTTTCACCATTGCGTAGGCCTTTTTCTCCATTATATCATATTTCAACTCAACATCTCTGATGATTTTGCTAAAAAATGCAATAGGTCGCTCAAAGATTTCTTCCTTTTTTTGTAACAAGACAGCTGCAATGGTATGTTCTGAGGCAAAAGAAAAAATCAAAAACTCTTTCATGTAATCTGGACTTGCCAAGACTGGTGCTTCACTTATTACTTTCTTGATGCATTGAAATGACGCTTTGGCTTCACTAGTCCATCTCACCTCGCTATCCTTTTGAGCATATCTGTTATCAATTTCACAATCTCAGGGAAGTTAGGAATGAATCTCCTCAAGAAATTTATTTTTCCTAAAAAAGACTGGATTTCTTTTACATTTCTAGGAAAATTTATAGTGTCTATTTCTTCAACCCTTTTTGGATCGATTTTGATTCCTTCTTTAGACACGATATGGCCCAAGATCTTACCTTCTTGCATCGTGAAATGAGATTTCTTGGGGTTGAGTGACAAACCAAATTTTCGGCATTTCTCAAAGGTTTGCCTAAGGTGCGTTAGATGTTCAGCATCAGATTTGGAGAACATGGTCAGGTTGTCAAGGTATATAACAAAAAATTTATCCCTTTCACCCACGAAAGTGATATCCATGGCCCGCTGAAAAGTATCCACTGCATTCATCAAACCAAAGGGCATTTTATTGTACATAAAAGTACCCCAAGGGGTAGTGAAAGAAGTCTTTTATTTATCATCTTGATGCACTGCAAACTGATTGTAACTTGAAAAACCATCAATCATAGACATTCGATTAGCTCCAACTACTTTTTCTAAGACGTGATCCATCTTAGGCAATGGGTAATTTTCTTTGAGTGATGATCGATTCAGGTTTCTGAAATCGACGCACAGTCTGATCTCGCCATTTTTCTTTCTTACTAGGACCAAGTTAACTACCCACTCAGAGTATCTCAGTGGAACTATGATTTTAGCATCCAAGATTTTTTTGACTTCTTTTTCTATCACCAGTAACAAGATAGGGTTAATCTACCTGAGTTTCTGTCTAAAAGGTTTGATGCCTAGTTTTAGTGGGATTTTATGTTCCATGATGGTTGTATCATAAGTTATCAACTCATCATAAGACCAGGAAAAAACATCTTTGTATTTTCTAAGCAACTCAACATATTTACTCTTGATTTTGGAAGATAGGTACCTGGACACTTTCACTAGTCTAGGACTCTCATCAGAACCTATATTGCAATCTTCGACTTCCTCCAGCTGAGGCTGTAAGGTAGTCTTTAAAGGGATGCCATCATGACTAAAAATACTTTCTAATGGAATCAGACCCTTGAGTATCTTATTATTTTTTAAAACCAACATCTGGTGATTTGCGATTTTATCCTGGAACTCTTGGGTGTCCTCCCCTCCTTGCATGATCCAAATAGGATCATTTTGGTTCTCTTGGTCAGCATGGGTTTCAATGAACTTGTCTATTGTTTCTAGAAATTTTTGGAGTTGTTCATCATCCTCAAAGACTTTCCAATGTTGTATGTTATTGGGTATGGAAGGTCTATGTCTCATTTGTATATGATATTTAAGTTTGAAAGTAGTGGGAGGTGAGAAAGTCGAAGTCTCTTTGGCTAAAGCATTTGCCTACTGATTTTCAGCTCTCGGGACGAAAAGAACATTAAAAGAGGAGAAATTTTTTTCAATTAGGTCCCAAACACAATTTCGATATGACCTTAAACTAGGATGTTTGGCCTGATACTAGCAATTAACCTGTCTCACGATCAACTCTGCATCACCAAAAACTTCCAAGTTTTTAATTTTCATTTTCCTAGCGGCCTCTAACCCTAACACTAGAGATTCGTACTCACATATGTTATTGGTGTGGTATATGTTCCATTGAAGCCTATAAGAGAAAGGGATAATGAATTAGTTATCAGGTGCTGCAAAAATTACTCCAGTCCTAGCTCCAAGATAAGATGAGGCATCGTAATTTTTTTTTTTCCAAACACCAGTGTTATACAGATCCTGTTCTATTTGTTCTTTTTCTTTTTTATTTTCTATACAATTTTATTCTATACATGCATCCACATCATCATATATAGATAATATACAATTACCTAAATTCTGATCAACAATATATACAGGATAATTGTTTGGGCTGAGAGGATCACTAACTGTAAATGCTAACCTGGTTTCCCTGTATAGCCGCGTGAATTGCCCCCCGAAAAATGGAATTGTTACATACGTCATATCAAGTTGAAGGGAACCTCCAAGTTTATAACCCCAATATCGGGACACGAGCATGCCATATTTTGGGGGTATATATGTGACAACTACATCCATTAAAACACTTTTTGAAGGTACTTGTGTAAGGTTTACAACTAAGTCCTTTATCATACCTATACACTTGAATTTTCTCAAATCAAAAGAATATAAATCTCCATAAGGCCTGGTGATTTCAAGGCTGAGTCTATCCATGATTTCTTTAGGCATCACATTGTGAGATGCCCCAGAATCTAACATGCAGTTATGGAGAATTTGGTTGAGAATGGTCAAAGTAATGTAGAAATGGGCAATAGTGTCTTTGGCACCTTTGAAGTGTGGGCCAAAAATTATGTTAGTTTTTTCATCCTCTAAGTTTATAACATCGGCCTGACTTTCATTTTCTGAAAAATTAATCACTTTAGCAATTTGTTTTCGGTATATCGGGTTTTTAGCTAGTTCTACAAGAGGAATAGGAATTTTGATCTTATTGATTTCATTTTCTAGGTTGAAACTTCCAATGGTTTTGTTGATTTCCATGTTTTGAACCTCCGACCCTTTCTTTTCAGTTTTCCTTGGCTGAGGGGCCTTTGTTTCGATAATAGGGGTATCTAGTTTTTGCATGCTCAAGGGCGGCGTTTCCACTGTCTTTGTTTTAATAAACTGGATGTTAGCAGCCTTAGTCCCTTCAGTCTGTTTCTCAGTGCTTTTTGAAACTGGTTCATCAATTTCAAACCTTGGCAGTATTTTTTTAACTGGAACAGTTGTGAAAACCCTGTTTCTAGGTCTCAAGTTGTATTTCTGGTGAAGTTCAACCATTATCCCATCCGCTATTCCTTGATAGGTCAAATCTTCTAAAACAATGTCGTTCTTTCTACTCTCGGTCCCATACTCTATGGTCAAAGACTTTTCATAATCGTGTCTTGTTATGTAAGGTTGTAGGCAGTCATCGCCAAGATTGTTCATATCCTCTTCTAACTCCTCAAAATCCTTTAAGTCTTGTCCTCCTACAAAGTTTTCACTTTTAAAAGGAGTTTGGATCTTTTGATCTTCATTCTTAATTTGTTTTTGGTGGTTTTGAGGGTTAGGGTTATTTTTGAACTCCTTTCTAGGGTAATGTTCATTCTTGGCTTGTTCTAGTTCCATTTTCGATATTTTGTTTGACAGTTCTTTGATGATTCTAGCCATATCGTCAATTTTATCTTCTGAAGATCTTCCTGATCTAGAGGGTGCTCCTTGCTCCCTGTATCTCTTGATTTCTTTGTTTCTTGTATCGAATTTAGCTTTCAGCTTCCCTGATGCCATCATATTAGATTCGATTTCGAGGGCATCATCTTGCATCTTGGTAAGATCTACTGATCTTCTCTCCCTTAATAATAGGGTGAAGTCGAGGTCAAAAGCTCCAGTGAAAGTCACTTTCACTACAGGTTGTGAGGGCTTGACCTCAGTTGGGATCTTATTGTACAATTTGTTAAACCGTTGTGTAAAATCGAGGACCAATTCAGAGTTTTTCTTTCGAAGAGCTCCAAATTTGGTCAGATAATAAAGATGGTCTTTCCATTTTCCCCATTGTCTGATAAAAGTGTTTTCAAGTTCATCATATGACGATATAGATCCAGCGGCTAGGCTTCAAAACCAGGTTCTTACTTGTCCTTCAAAAGTTTGAACCAAGAGTCTGGAGTAAACATCTTCATGTTCCAATCCAAGAATGTCAGCGAATTGATCAAAAATATTTATGTGTTCGACTGTTGTCAAGTCACCTTCTCCCGTGAAGTTAGGCAGGTTTTTCAAGTAATTTTCTGGTAAATCATGGAGAGGGACTGGTAGAACCAGAGGGGCATATCTTGCAACAAATTTTGAAAATATCTGAAGAGGTAGTGCTTGGCCACCCGCTCCTCCTCCTTGACCACCTACAACGGCACCTTCAACCCCACCTCCTCCGGTCGTGGCCATTGTGGAGTTAACGGTTAAAGTTTGGGGGTTGTAAGAACGGGTTTCAAGAAACTAAGTATCAAAGGGGAAGAAACTTGAGAAAGAAGAGGTTGGGGAATGTGGACTGGTTCCTTCAGAACCATAAGGTGAGAATACAGGAGAATCAACAGAAGTTGAGTCAAGATATATAGGATAATTGTTTGAGTTTTGAGATGTAGGAAAATGAACTTTGAGAAGGAAGGGAGAATGAGTCACCACAGGAAGTGAGGCATCTCTTCATTTTCTATCGGTGTGATAAAAGGCTGAGAAAGCCTCGATCTCAAAGACCAGATGAACTAGATCTGATTTAGGGGGTGTGACTTTATCAATGGGGTATTTCCCATAAAGGGGTGGAATAGTTTATTCACCGTGTTGATATTCTGAGTCGGACTGTGTAAAATTAGGTCAATTTTTTTTATTTGTGGATGAGATAGTCTGGCGGAAGTATCTTCTTGATTTTAGAATTTTTCGGGGTCCGAAAAAGGTGAAATCTGCTTGTTGTCTAGATTCTTTCTGGTGTTTTTCTAGTTAAGATCTAGCTTAAACAATGTGGAGTCGCCAAGTGAAAGATAAAGGTAGTCTTAGAAGGTTTTCAAACTTTTTTCACTATCAAAGAAAGAAAACGTCAATGTCGTTCTCCCCAGGGAAAAAACTTTGTTTCTCCGTTCCCCAGCAATGGCGCCAAAAGGATGTTGTTCTTGAGTTTATACTTTAAGGCTTTAAAGTATACTGTCAAGGCACATGAAAAAACAGAGGGAGCTAAGAATAGAAAGAATACTGATAAAAAGGTAAAGGCTATTGTCGGTTTCTCAACTGTCTCTGTTGAAATTCCCAGTTTTCCTGGATACTGATATCTCTCTCAATTGTTGCCCATGAACGTTCTAAGTTGACCTGGTTATTTGTTATTTGTAAAATAGTGTTAAATAAATTTAGAGAAATGTTGGTTTGATCCAAGAGACCGGGATTGATGTTAGGCTACCTCGCAACTGGTACTGTCATGAAGGAGGAAAGTAAAGGAGGATAAAGTTCTATGTTTTCTATTTAGGCTAGTTGTCACTATTCCACAATGTAATGAGAATGATGTCAAAACACAAATAAATAGTATGACCAAATTGTAGGCCTTTTCTTGTATTTGAGTTAAATTTTAAAGAAAAGAAACATGCATGATATGGATAAAAACATAAATCTATTAGCAAAGTGAGGCATCAATTTCAGAGGAATCTCACATTGTAACAGAAGACTATGAAATGAGAAAAATATTAATGAAGCATATGATGTTGAAATCTAAGAATCTACAGGTCTTGTATCTGTTGATAACAAATACAGAGGAAAAACTGTAAATGATTTGAAATAACAAGAATAATAATTTCCACAGTAGAGGTTGTACTAAGTTGTAGCTAAGCATTCATCAATTAAACATATATAAGAAATATGAGATGACAGGGAAACACATAACTCATAAGTGACAAGATATGGAATCTTCAATCTGCATTTCTATTAATTTAGAGTCTCTTGAAAATTACTTCGTCAAAAAAGTTTTTCAGAGAGATAAAAAAGCCCCTGTTTTAGTCTTCGTTCCCTGTATTTATACAAGGTCATCCATACTTGATGGTTAACAATATCCTACTTTCTAGGAGAAAAATAGTTACAAAATTGCAACCTTAACCATTGCACGATTAACTTTTGTTTATCTATCATTCGAACAATATGAGTTTCCAAACGATACTTAATTGCTTAGTCAAAGTCTCTCCCTCCTTTGATGCTACACATTCAATACATTTCTCCAGAAAATGGACAAAGTTTCTAGGAGGCGTTGGAAGATCTTTAGTCTCAAATAGATAAAACTTTCTTTGTACCTTTGGGAACTAGTCTTCAAAACCTTGGTCGGAAAAATTGATCACTTGCAATTTTAAATTGGGCTGTACCAACCATCTGTTTATTAGGTTGGCATCGATTTCCTTCAATTACAAAATTTCAATCTGAATCTTCTTCAAACCTTCTTTGTAGTCCAGCTGCTATTTTTCAATGTTTATCTGCCCCAGTGACTCGGAGCAGTCATTTTTTTCAATGCCTAATGCTTGCTTATCCAAAGAATCGAGATTCCTTCAAAATCATCTTTGATTTCTTTGACTATATTCTTTCTCTCAGATATATTTGCTTCCCATACCTTGAGAATGATGTCTCCTTTTATTTGTTTCGTGACAGAGAGCTTTAGATTTTTCGTTGCCTCTTTATTCTATGAGGGCCTTTCAATATCCTGTGGGACTTTTTTGGGATTTCCCTTCTTCTGTGCTTCTTGTTCGAATCCTGGGGGAGTATTTTCCTGTTCCTGGGGAAGGGTGATTTCTTCTCCTTGCAGTACTTTGGGCAGACCGCTCTGTCTATGCTTCTGAAAGGTCTGAAAACTAGCTTGCAAGTCAGACAACAATGTCTATACTCATTCTAACACCTTTTTATAAGTCTTAGTCCCTTTGAACATGTCATCCCAAGGGTACTCCTCATGTTCATATGCTTTCATATTGTTGTGGGCCATGTGTTTCCCCACTAACTGGTAAGGATCGTGCTTCCTGTTCTCGAGGTCTACCAATTTGACCCCCTCTAGTCCCGCCGCTTCAACCTTGGAATGACCCAAGTTGAGAAGTGAAAATTTTCCAATCTAAACGAGAAAAACAGGCCAAGATTTCTTTTGAGTTGTCCTTAATTCTATCCTGATTCCACCAGTTACTATTTGATAAGCTACCTCCCTACACACTAGTCTGTTAGGGAGGAATTTTGGGAGCGCATGTGGAGGAATCGAACATCCAAAAACTCTGATGTAGGATAAATTCTCCGCTATAAACTAGTCAACAATTGCCTGAAGTCTCCCTATGACTAACTCTGAAATGCGGGGGGGTGCACAATCGTATAGCCTCTAGTGTAGTGGTATTACCACGAAATGATAAATCTCATAGAATGAATCTTTGGTGTTTTCTTCCCAAAGTTTAGAATTATATTCATGAATAGGCTCCCAGAAAGTCGGATTCCAACTCTAATTCATCAAAGGGAAAGGAGTCCAGAAGCATATAACATCCATGATGTATGTGGACATATAAATGGCTGTTGTTTTCCCTTTTGATCTTTCAGTCTGGTACTCCATAACCTCTCTCACTATGTTATCGGATAAAATCTTATCCCAATTGAAGTTGTAACCTTCTGCGGCCTCATGCAAAAGTGGCACCCATTCCGTTGGGAAGTGGGTAGGACTTTCCTTACCAAAAAGCCTACATAAAATCATCGCCACATAAACCATATACTCGTTTAAAGATGTTGTGGCGTAAACACCATGTGTGTTGGCCCTGGATTTTTCTTTATTTCTCCACCAGTATTTTATTATGTCAGGATAAGTTTGGTCTAACTCAAAACATTTTTTCCTCTGAAATTCATTGACGAAATATTTATTATAAATGTATTTGGGATGGGAAGATAGTTTATACATTACTTGTATATGTTCTGGTCTGAAGGAGCCGATGACGACCCCTTGGTTGTCCATAATGCTCCTCATCTGCACATCCACTCTCTCTAAAGCCCAACTAATCATGTCGTTGTAAGTCAGGAGTCACGACCATGTAGCCACCTTGTGAAGTTCAGACTCTGCTATATCCTGGAGTTTGTTGTTGGCATCATGGGGGAAGTTCTTAATCTCATAATCGAGAGTTTCAAAAATCTGCCTCCAGGATTTTATGGAATCGATGGCGTGTGATATTGTATCAGAGACAACATCTCCGTTTGGACTGGAGACCTCTACAACTTCCTCATTTTTCTTGGTGGCCTTCTTGGGTGCCATGGTAATTATACTGGACCATAAACCTGTTTACAAAAAAAAGTGTATAAAACTGGACAAATGTGACTCACTATAGAGGTAAAGGTTAAGAATGAACTTCAACACACATGACCTTTATTAATCTCTAAATTTTGGTTGTAGCAATCGTACTGATACCATCGATGAAAAATAAATGCTTTAGTTTGAAATATATGCTTAGAGATACGAAATCATGTCAAAAATATTTGCATTTACCCGTTATTAATACTGCCATATATCGGTGATTTCAAAACTGAAAACCCGAAAATCACTGCCTTCCTTAATTCCCGAAAAGCAAAAAGAAGCTTAGTCATCATTAATCGTGTTTTGAAAATAGTTTAATCTTTTAATCTTAGGGTTTGTTTAAAGAAAACGCGATTTCGCATTTCGGAACTTCGGGGATCCTGCCATCAGGGGATATGTCACAAGTAAACCCCGGATCGCGAAATTGCAATGGGATTAGCGAGGCACTAATCATTCGTATTAAAAAACTTTAATTAATCATGATTAGTGGATAATTACTTTTTAATTTTTACTTTTCGGAAAATCGAGGGCCGATAGTTCGAAGGAGAAGAGTTCGAAAACGCTTTAGCAGAGAGAAAATCGAATCGTGAAAGACTAAGGGAGAGATAATTGTGTTTATGGATTTCATTAATTACAAATTAAAGAGTGCTTTGCGGTAAACAACGGAAAAAGTAACATTCATTTCTTCCCCCTTTTTACTTTATATTTCTTAATATTTTGAAATGGCTTCGGGATTTCGGTGATGGGAAAAAGGAATAGTTGAAGATCACACCTCGAGAAGAACTGAATTTTGAAACTGTTATTGGATAAATCCGTAAGTGCGGACACAACCGATCTCCCTAGATCCACCTGGATCTAGAAAAAAACAAGACAGAACATGACGCTTTCCTTAAGTTTTAAGTATTGAATTTACTAACTAAAGAGGGATGAGTGACATACCATTTAAATGTCGCTTCCTTTCGCCATTGCCATTCTAGTTCCGTTCCAACGCTCATACAATGATGATCCTGCAAAAGAACGCAACCAACAAAAGTGATAGCAATAGCATAAACTCAATATAAACCTATGTATGTGATCAAGGAATCATACAATAAAACACAACAAGCTTTATAGGAAAGAATCATATTACTGTATCATATTAAATGTGAAAGAGAGATTACAACCATGGCCTTGATGTCATAAGGTCCCTTCCAACTATCCTTCATTCCCCACACACTTTGACTCCAAGAATCCTGAAACCATAGATCTGATGGCTACTCACAATCTATCTTGACAGAGCAAATCTCCAAGTCACTCCAACCAAGCTGATAATTCCAAGCCAATCAAGAACAAGCTCATGAACCAACAACAGCTAACCCAAGCTAACTTTCTCCATGAGAACGCCTCTCCTTTTATAAGTTGAAGAGGATAAGGTGAGGAGGTTAGGATGATCCCACTAAATCATGAAAGCGAGTAAGATCCAAACCATTTGGATGCCACCTCACCATAGAAGTTTCTCCTTCTAGAAGATTCGAGAAAACGCTCA
>ML791481.1:128906-140751 GCA_009831015.1 Picea engelmannii
TATCAGTAGTTGGTCAATCATTGACCATTTCCACCCTCTCCACCCTTAGGAGCATCCTTGAAATCTATCTTTCTTCTCTTTCTCAAGGATGCACCTCGAGAGGTTCTAGGCCTGGGCGTGCTTCGATGCTCTGGAGACTACACAAACAATAAATAATGTTATAAGTTTTTTTCATCAATGAAATAATAGACATAAAAATTGATACTTTGCAATTTAACCTAAGACAACTCACAGCATATGAAACTGTCAATCGTGAGGGTGTTACCCTCCTCTGTGACTCCAATCTCTCTGCAATGCCACCCTGCATCAGTTACAAGGATTGAGTCAAGAAAATTAAACAAATATGCAAAAACAAAATTCATGAAACATGAAAAATTATCATCAATGCATTATCTCACTGTGAATATCTCTATTGAGGCAATCTATATTGATGGGGCCAAAATTTGTGGTGGGAGTGGGTGGTAGAGAGGTGGGTTGTGATGGACCCTCACAGGCTGTAACGTCTCCGACCATCCATGTCGGGCCACGCTACGCCAGCGAACTCTTACTATTCTCTTTGCAGAACATACTGTAACATACCCAGCATCCAACTGAGCTATGCCACATAAATTTTTTGAACTACATGCACTGAAAATATACACACACAGAACTCTTGCGGAAGCATTATATATAAAATATAAACACACAAATACATATGTAAATGAACAGATTCACACTAAATAATAGTAGACATATACAAGCAACATATACAAGAAATACCCATAACAATAAACACAGTTATAACCGCACATATGATAACCCATAAAAACAAGCATGTAAATAACAATGCAACATGTAAATTTATCACACAATTGACACTTATCTTTCTAAGAATGTCACCAACTGCGTACATACCTTCCACGAACCTCCCAACCTTAAATCACATTGTTCATCACTCTCAACAGTGAGTCACCCCCGAGACGAGACTAAACTCCACCCGGGTAAAGGGATTCCTAACCAGGCTAAAGGCTCATAGACAACAGGAAAGACTTTTTCTCAGGTGCCAACTCAAACTAAAAACCTACAGTCCCTCATTCTCCACATGTCTGTCCCACCCCAAGAAGTGTGCCCCTTCTCTGATCAACAGTCCTTCGGCTGCCCCACTTCCTTTCCGGGCTTCAGCAACAGGTTAGACAGGAAGTCTCAGAGCATTATAGTTGTAGTTCAACACCTTCAGGAAATCAATTCCGAACAATTCTCTCACCCAGAGAGAAATTTCTCACGGGCTTGACAACCCGCCTCTTCAATATCCCATGGTCCTGACAACCCACTTCTTCAGTCCAGCTCTCAAGCTAACCAGCTACATGAACAGAAAAATGGCTATGGATACAGGTTCAAGTACACTCATGAATATATGAAAGATAACTCAATGGGTGTGTGCATGCTCATGGATGATTGACTGGATAACTGAATGATGGAAATAATGATAGGAAATGAGCTAAGTCCCAACAATATGTATGCATGTCCCCAACTTGACACTTGTCATGTTGGGAGCTACTTTGGCCCACTTGTCCCCAACTTTAGAACTTAGGATAAAATAATTATCCATACTTTATATTTAAGAAATATTAATATAATATTCCTTTTTGGCTTAAGCTCCCTAGCTTAGCCCCTTTCCTTAACTTAGCCTCTCCCTTTACCTAACTAGTGGAGTTTAGTCCCCCATCTCTTTTGTCATGGTCGGTCTGCATGGAGGTATGTATTTTATATTAATCATGAGACATATACAAAAATAAGCGCACTGGCATTCAACATCTAGGCTCTCCAGCCTAATCAAAACATAAGCATCCTAGCTTATAATAACTGGCTCTTTTGCCTAATAACAACATAAGCATCCTAGCTTATAATAACTAGTTCACCAACCTATAAAACATAGCATATACACAAAAGATCACTGGACTCACAATCATGCGCACTTAAGATGTTGTGCATGGTATCCTGGAATGTGCACACTTCATCATTTCGTTGCGTAGTACATGCGTACACTATGCCATGAAAGGTTCATACAAAATGATGTCAAACAGCTCACCATCTTAAGTGTATTTGAATTTACATTTACAATTGGGTTCTTCCTTAGGGATATTACAATCCCCTCCCCTTATTTATGCGTTGTCCTCAGTGCATCATGTACCCATATACAACAAAATTTCAAAAATCCTCAAAAAGATGCGAGTATTCTACCCGCATTGCATCCTCATGCTCCCAAGTAGCGTCCTCGGGACTGTACCAGGTCCATTGGACCTTTACAAGCCCTATGGCTCGATTCCAGAGCTGTTTGATTTTTCGGTCCAGAATGTGCACTAGTACTTGGAAAGCACCTTCTTGTTCCACTTGAATCACATTCCAATCAATAACATGATTAGAATCAGGTATATATTTCTTGAGTAATGATACATGGAATACATTATGAACAGACATAGATGCAGGAAATGCAATCATATAAGCTACTAGACCAATCCTCTCTAGGATTTCAATTGGCCCACAATAGCGAGCTACCAACTTTGAACAATTTCCCAATTTTAGGGAACTTCTGTTGGATTTTACTTTCAAGAATATATGATCACCCACTTTAAATTCCCTGTTTTTTCTTCCCTTATCAGCATAACTTTCCTGCCTGTCTTGGGAAGCCTTTAAATTTTTTTTTATTTTAATAATTTGCTCCTCCATTTCCCTGAGTGAATCTGGCCCAACCACTACTCTGTCTGTTGCATTCCCATCTTACTGGTGTGTTTCACTTTCTGCCATATAGTGCCTCAAATGAGCTCATCTTTAGAGATGCTTGGTACCCATTGTTATAAGAAAACTCTACCAAGTGTAGGTAGTCTTCTCATTTTGATGGTTTATCCATCACATACATCCTCAACATATATTCAATCACTTGATTTACCCTCTCTATTTGTCCATCCAATTATGGATGATAAGTTGTGCTAAAATTCAAATTTGTTCCAAATCCATTAAATAATCCTTTCCAAAATTTTGAGGTAAATTTTGGATCTCTGCCAAACACAATTGTCTTGGGTATGCCATGTAATCTAACAATTTCCTTCATATAAACATCAACAATGTTGGCTGCCTTGTGAGTGAGCTTAACTGGAACAAAATGGACAACTTTAGTAAGCTTATCCACCACTACCATGATAGAATCATGTTGCTTGTTTGTTCTAGGAAGTTTGGTGATGAAATCCATTGTTACAACTTCCCATTTCTACTCAGGAATGGGTAATGGTTGTAGCAAACCAGCTGGGTGTCTATGCTCAACCTTTAATTTTTGGCATTCCAAACATCTGGCAATAAAATCAGCAGCCTCTTTCTTCATGCTTGGCCAATAATATTGGCTCTTGACAACTGCAATATTTTTATGATATCCTGGGTGCCCAGCATAAGGTACATTATGCATTTCTCTCAATATCAGATTTTTCAATTCCTGAGAATTTGGTACATAAAATTTTCCCCTGTACATGAGAATTTCATCATTATTTAGCTTATATTCCTCAATTTTTTGTTGCAAAATACCTTGTTGTAATTTTGCCACTAATTCCTTGTATTGCAAATCTGATTTGGCAGCCTCTATAATTCTGTCTTTTAGATCTTATTGGTACATTCTAATGGTTGTAGCATGCATTTCATGCACTCTTATGTTGAGTGCATCAACCACTTTGTTCTCTTTCCCCTTGATATGCTTTATCTCAAAGTCATATTCACTTGGAAATTCTAACCATACGTTTTTCTTAGCATTTAGAGTTGGCAGATCAAATAAATATTTCAGACCATTATGGTCTGTTCTTAGCTCAAACCTTTTTCCGCATGAGGTAGTGTCTCCATTTACTCAAGGCATGAACTATGGATGCCAACTCCAAATCATGAGTGGCATGGTGTCTTTCATGCTCCTTCAACTTCCTTGACTCATAACATATAACAAACCCATTTTGAGTGATGACTCCACCAACTCCTTCTTTACATGCATCAATGCATACAATGAAGTCTTCATTTGGGTATGCAATCCTTAGTATTGGAGCACTTTTTAATAATTGTTTCAAGTGTTGGAAACTCCTTTCACAATCTAATGTCCACTAAAACTTCACACCCTTTCTTTGCAAGGAATTGATTGGGTGTGCAATCCTTGAGAATCCTTCAATGAATCTCCTATAGTAGCCTGCAAGGCCCATAAATTATCTGACCTTTGACACATTCTTTGGTGCTGACCATTCTCTAATGGCTTCTATATTCTCAGGATCCACTGTTATCCCATCCTTTGAAATGATGTGTCCCAAACAATGAATTTGCTTCTGATAAAATGAGCACTTGCTTAATTTGGCATACAACTGATGCTCCCTTAATACTTGCAACACCATCCTCAAATGATGTTCATGCTCTTCCTCTGACTTAGAATATATAAGAATGTCATCCAAAAATACAATGACAAACTTGTCTAAATATTCTGGGAAAAACCCATTTATTAAGCACATTAAAACAGCTGGTGCATTTGACAAGCCAAATGGAACCACTGTGAATTCATAATGACCATACCTTGTTCTGAAGGTGGTCTTGTTGATATCTTCCTCTTTAATCCTTACCTGATGGTATCCTGACCTGAGATCTATCTTTGAAAATATCTTTACATCCTTCAATTGATCAAAAAGATCATCAATCCTTTGCAGATGATACTTGTTCTTCACAGTCACTTTATTCAACTGTCTAAAATCAATGCACAATCTTAATGTTCCATCTTTCTTCTTCACAAACAAGACTGGGGCACCCCAATGTGACACACTTAGGCGTATATACCCCTTCTTCAGAAGTTCTTCAAGCTGCATTTGCAACTCCTTCAGTTCTGGTGTACTCATTTTGTAAGGAGTCTTTGACACTGGAGTTGCTCCAGGCATTAAATTTATAGAGAAATCAATATCTCTATCTGGGGGTAGTCCTGGTACCTCCTTGAACACATGTTCAAACTCTTCCAAGACTACATGATCTTCCAAATTTGGCACCTTATGTTTAGGTGTCTCTTCCATATGCACTGCAAAGATTTGACACCCTTTTCTGTAACAATTCTTCAACTGCAATGCTGAAATCTCTTTGATGGTTACTACCCTGGGAATTCCCTGCACCTTCCTTAGGGTCCCTTCCTCATCCAAGCAAGTAAATGCCTTGCTATGATAGTCTAGGATAGCATGATGTTGGTCCAACCAATACATCCCAATTAGACAGTCATAGGAACCTAGAGGCAAGATGTTCAAATATGCCTTGGTGTTCATTCCATTCATGTCCATAAGACATGACTTAACCATCTCATTAAATTTTCTTTTGGCTTCGATAGCCAGCTGCACCAACCAAAATTTCCCATGCTTGCTTCTTGGAAAATGCAAACTTTCCACCATCTTAGGATCTATATAACTATGACTAGCTCTTGAATCAATTAAAATAGAAATGGTTTGGTTGTTGATCATACCTTCCACTTCAATCATATGTGACTAATACTTTGTTTTCTTGTTGTCCAGGGTTGCATAGATCCTTGGTACATTTCTTCCCATGTCCTCCATTGTTTCATCTTGTTGTACATTGTGAACAATCCTCCCTTTTTCACCTATGTGAGGACAATCTCTGAACATGTGATCTCCTTTACAACCCCAACATTGAATAGGTGGATGCCTTGGCCTTTGACCCCCTTTTTCAATCGTTTTGGGCTCTCTAGGAGTTTGTTGTCCCTGTGGATTATTTCTAAAGAATGGTGTCTTAGAACGCTTCTTCCTCTGATCCACCTTGAATTTATTTTTGTCTTCCCAATATTTTTGGAAAGATGGCCTTGCTTTTTGTTGATCATATAGGCATTTAGCTCGCCTTATCGTTTCCTCCAATGTTCTTGGATCATCATACTGTATTTTTTCACTGATGAATGATGGGAATCCACTCAAATACCTTTGAATCTTCACTGTCTCATCCTTGATGAAAGAGACATACTTCAGCAGTTCTAAAAACCTTCTCTCATATTCATCAATGGTCATACTCCCAATCTTGAGTTCAAATAACTCTTTCATTTTCTTGTCATAGTATCTCTTCGTCAAGTATTTCTTCTCAAAATACTTCTTGAATTCCCTCCAAGTAACACTTGTTGAAAATTCAACAAGAAACATGTGTCTAATTTACTTTTCCCCTAAATAAATTGGACAATAAATATTAATCTATTATCTCATTCATAACTGAGTGATTTGGATTTGTAATAGAATTATAAGTGTAGTTAAGTGAGTTAAGGTCAGTTGCACTAGTGAGAGTTTAGTAAATTAATTATTCATTAATTCACAATCAGTAAACTCACATCCAACTGAAGATTTGCCACGGTTAGCTGCATGCATGTCAAATCCATTGGAGATCTAGTTGAGATAATAGGTGAAAGGGACAGTTGGCTATCAGTTGTGATTTGTTCACACATGCATTGGATATGCTTATGAGCATGTGCAAACTATGCAATTTGGGATGCAAGTATCATTGTGAGAATTCGGATTGCAAAGTTTGTGCAGAGGAGGCAGGCTGTCTGGACACAGAAATTGGCGCATGTATTTGCTAATTTGTGTATGACAGTGTAAGATGATTGTATTGTACTGAGAGCTCTTTGATTAGAGTTTTGTATGAGATTGTTTCATGATTCATGATATACATAATATATGATAGTGGGGTTTTTAGCTTTACGCTTTCCCGATAAAACTTCTGTGTTATGTGTTATTGATATTTCACTTTGTGCATTGTGGTTGTGATCGTGGTTTAAATTGCTTCCGCAGGAATAATAGTAGAAGCGATTTTGTATTGTGGCGGAAATTGCTAGATCAGGAGAATCACAGGAATACATTAAGTGTATCAAAATTTCTACATGGTATCAGAGCCACGAAGGCCATGGAGCTACGGAAGTGAGGTGCGAACAAAATATTGTTCTCGCAGGTCCCGTCTCTTGGAGGGTTCAAACCCTAGTACTGAAAACTATGTTCATTTTCAGGAACAATAATTCTCGCACCCTAGACAAAGGCAGGGTGAGAAATTCATTGGCATTCTTGCAGGAAAATACACTAGCAGGGTGTGAATGCCCCTCACCCTACAGTGGAGTACAGTGCGAACATCATAGGCAAGTTCTTAGGCAAATGTACTAGTAGGGTGCGAACTTCCCTCACCCTACAGTGGAGCAAGGTGCGAACTTCCCAGGAAAGTTCGTAGGCTATACATAGGCAAGGTGCGAACTTCCCTCAGGTTTCTCTCAGGAGGGGTGCGAACCTCCCAGGGAAAGAGGAAAGGCAGGAGTTGAGTTTTGGGTTGGATAACATTCGAATTTGCAAGATTTTCTTGGTGTGACACTTGATTCAAGATCGAAAATGTATTTCAATGGCTTGAGGTTGGAGCATGCACTCGAAGGCAGCTCTAACTACATTGCTTGGAAGGACAGGATGGAAGCAGTGCTCAAAGACAATGGCTTGAAGGGTTACATTGATGCATATGTTCCTAAGCTGGATGCGATAGATACTGCAAATCTTGATGCATGGAAAAATAAAGTGGCGAAGGTGAGGAGGATTCTGTTGGAGGGAGTACAAGACCACATTGTCTCAAGTCTCCATGGGAAAACCACACCATATGCAATGTGGAAGGTTTTAAAGGATCTATTCCAAAATAGTAGCGACCATAGGAAATTGGTACTCAAAGATAAACTCAGGAAGATCAAGATGGAGAAAGGCGACACCATTCCAAAATATCTCATGAAGTTTGTCCAATGTTGGGATGAGCTTGGAAGTGTGGGAATAACAGTCGCTGCTGATGATTTGGTGAGCTTGGCACTCCTAGGACTTCCCAAGAGTTGTCACAGTTATCAAGACTCTATCAATGGAAGGGAAAAATTACCGGATTGGGAACGACTATGGTCAAATCTAGTGCAAGAGGAGTTCAGGCGGAACACCAGAGATGGATCTTCATCAAAGCGTGATGATGAAGAGGATTGTGCTTTGACTTCCAAGGCAAGGAAATGGAAAGGGAAGAAATTCCAATCAAAATCCGAGTCTAAAGTCAAGAAGATGGATTTGTCCAAAGTGAAGTGTTTTCATTGTCACGAACGTGGGCATCTCGCTACTAACTGTCCACAGCAGAAGAAGAACAAGACGGTTGTTGGAGCTCCAACTGGTGAGGCTCTTGTCTCACAATTTGAGCTTGACTTTTCTTTGATCGCATGCATGGCTTCAAGTGCATCGGGATCGGTGTGGTATTTGGATAGTGGAGCTTCCTTCCACATGACGGGAGATAAAGAGTCTTTCATTGACTTGGAGGAGAAAGATCTCAGAATGCATATAGAGATGGGTGACGATGGAAGATACAGTGCGATTGGTATTGGTACCATTACCTTTCAGAGGGAGTCAGGTAAACCATTTCAATTGAAAAATGTTATGCATGTTCCAGGTCTAAAGAAAAACTTGGTCTCAGTTGCAATCTTGGAGGACAGAGGCTATGATGTTGTTTTTAGTAGTGGTAAAGCCTACCTGCAACATAAAGCAATGGGTCAAGTCAAGAAGATAGGGATTTTAGTTAAGAATATCTACATGCTGGAGGTAGATGGATGCAATTCCATGATAGGCAAGGAAAAAAAAGTGGTGAGCTGGGATGAGGGCGAATTATGGCACAGGAGATTAGGCCATCTTCATCATGGAGCCTTGAAGATCATGCAGAAAATATCTACTAGACTTCCAAGGGGAACCACTTGCTTAGTCAGATCAGTGAAAGGGGTGCACCCTGGGGAAGTATGTAAATTCCACCTTTCATGAAAAGGAGAACCGTGCTTCGGTGATCCTGGAGAGAATTCACATGGACGTGTGTGGGCCATTCTCGGTTGCTTCAATAGAAAAACACAGGTATTATGTTATTTTTTTTATGACTTTTCTCATAAATGTTGGATATTCTTCATGCAGAAGAAGGATCAAACATTCTCAAAGTTTTGTGAGTTTAAAGCATTGGTGGAGAAAGAGTTGGGGAAGCGAGTGAAAGCTCTAAGGAGTGATAATGGTGGATAATACATCTCTAACAAATTCAAAGACTTTTGCAGCAGAGAAGGAATTCGAAGAGAACTCATAGAGCCTCATAACCCACAACAAAATGGGGTCACGGAGAGAAAGAACAAAACGATCGTGGGTGCAGCACGAGCGATGTTGCATGATCAGGGCCTACCAATGCATTTGTGGGCAGAAGTATGCAATACTGCGGTTTATGTGCAGAACCGTTGTCCTCATAGAGTACTTGGCATGAGTACACCTGAAGAAGATTTTACTGGTAATAAACCTGATGTTTCTCATTTTAAAATTTTTGGCTCATCTCTTTATGCGCATGTGACCAAAGATTCCAGGAAGAAGCTGGAACCAACTGTTGAAGTTGGGATATTTGTGGCGTACACAGAAACACCCTAGAATTATCGTGTGTATTTTCCGAACAGTAATATGACTGTTATGCAATGGGATATAAAATTCGATGAAGGGAAAGCCATGCGGTTGTCGCTTGAGAGGGAGCTAGACTTGCATGCAGAAGAGGAACTGCTGGTTCCCAAGGATGAGTCTCAAGATGTGGATCAGCCACATGAGGAGGTTCATGGAGTGGAGGAAACCACTCAAGTAGAGCCATCCATCAGAAATGGTAGAAAGCGCACCATGAAAGCTGACAGATTGAGACTAGATGTTGCATAGAATGTAGGAGCCCCTACTTCACAGCGCAGATAGAGACAGTCTCCTGATTGATTTGTTGGATACATGGCTCTCATGAGAAAATGTATTGTGACTGAACCATCTTCCTTTTAGGAAGCAGTGTAGGACCCCACTTGGGTTGATGCTATGGTAGAGGAGTATGACTCCATTGTCAAAAACAGTGTATGGGAAATTGTCCTAAGACCGGTCGACAAATCAGTGGTAGGTTCGAGATGGATCTACAATGTAAAGCAAGATGCTGATGGGAGTGTGGAGAAATACAAGGCCAGGTTTGTGTCCCGGGGATTCTCACAGATCGAGGGGATATATTATGATGAGACCTTTGCACCTGTCACAAGGTACTCTTCCATAAGATCCATCCTTGCACTCTCAACGCAGATGGGTTGGCGCATTCATCAGATGGATGTAAAAACTACCTTCCTCAATGGGATCATTGAGGAAGAAGTGTACATTGAACAGCCAGAGGGTTTTGAGACCTTTGACAGAGAATTGCATGTGTGAAGACTCAAGAGAGCACTGTATGGGCTGAAGCAAGCACCCCGTGCTTGGTACACTCAGATAGACAGCGATTTCACCGGATTGGGCTTCACCAAAAGTGAAGCAGATGCAAACTTATACCAAATTGTGGTGGAGGGTAAGCTATTAATCATTGTTCTTTATGTTGATGATTTAATACTTACTGGTGATGAGCAGTTGATACACTCATGGAAGGAGGACCTTGCAAAGGAGTTTGAGATGAACGATTTGGGCCTTCTTCATTATTTCCTTGGATTGGAAATATGGTAGCGAGATCGTGAAATTTTTGTGTCTCAAGGAAAGTATGCAAGGGAGATACTAGGTAAGTTTCACATGGAGGGTTGCAAAACCATGGATACTTCTCTTCCAGGAAACTGGAGGAAAGAGGATGCTACTTCTGGAGAGGTAGTGGATGCTACTGTCTATCGACAGTTAGTGGGTTCACTAATGTATTTAGTGAACACGAGACCATACATTTTCTATGCGGTTAACCAGCTAAGTCAAGCGATGGTTAAGCCTGCCAAACTCTTTTGGAAGGCGGGTAAGCATGTCTTGAGATATCTGAAGGGAACATCTGAGTATGGATTATGGTATAGACAGATGGATGAGGTGAAGTTTCATGGCTTCATGGATGCAGATTGGGTGGGCAGCCCAATGGACAAAAAGAGCACATCAAGGGGGATCTTTAGTATCGGATCTACAACTATTTCTTGGTACAGTAGGAAATAGAGATCCATGGCACTCAGTTTAGCGGAAGAGGAATACATGGAAGCAAGCCAAGATTTATGTGAGGCTATCTGGATGAGGAAAATCTTGGTTAGTTTGTTTGGTTCTCATTTAAATCCGACACTGATTTATTGTGATAATCAGAGTTGCATTAAACTCTCGATTAATCATGTATTTCATGACAGATCTAAGCATATAGATATCTGGTATCATCATCTCAGAGATTGTGTACATTGGAAGATCATGTTGCTTCAATACATTCCTACGGAAGACCAGGATGTCGACATTCTGACGAAGGCGCTCACCAGGAGAAAATTTGAATATCATAAATACAGGATTGGGGTGAAGGATAATCCCTTTCTTTTTGAGAGCGAGTGTTGAAAAGTCAACAAGAAACATGTGTCTAATTTACTTTTCCCTTAAATAAATTGGACAATAAATATTAATCTATTATCTCATTCATAACTGAGTGATTTGGATTTGTAACAGAATTATAAGTGTAGTTAAGTGAGTTAAGCTCAGCTGCACTAGTGAGAGTTCAGTGAATTAATTATTCATTAATTCACAATCAGTAAACTCACATGCAACTGAAGATTTGCCACGGTTAACTGCATGCATGTCAAATCCATTAGAGATCCAATTGAGATAACAAGTGAAAGGGATAGTTGGCTATCAGTTGTGATTTGTTCACACATGCATTGGATATGCTTATGTGTTGGAAGATTGATTGTTGTCATTGATGTCAACCCTAGTCATGGGTTTTGGACCGCAAGATTGATAAAGGTATTTGGACATGAAGGAAAATGCACATGCATATACAACACCCATGAATGGATAGTATACATCATGCT
>ML791481.1:141868-154512 GCA_009831015.1 Picea engelmannii
ATTTCTCATATATTGTGCATGGTGTATTGTGGTGTATTGGTGTAACTCTTATACTATTGTTCATTGCTCATTGGATATAATTGAATGGTTTAAGTACAAGTTGAAAAAGGTTTTTAAATTGTACTTGATATTGATTCACCCCCCTCTCAGTATCAACATTATGAGCATGTGCAAACTACGCAATTCGGGATGCAATTATCATTGTGAGAATTCGGATTGCAGAGTTTGTGCAGAGGAGGCAGGCTATCTGGACCCATAAATTGGCACATGTATTTGATAATTTGTGTATGACAATGTCCGATGATTGTATTGTACTGAGAGCTCTTTGATTAGAGTTTTTTATGAGATTGTTTCATGATTCATGATATACATAATATATGATAGTGGGGTTTTTAGCTTTACGCTTTCCCAGTAAAACTTATGTGTTATGTGCTATTGATATTTCACTTTGTGCATTGTGGTTGTGATCGTGGTTTAAATTGCTTCCACAAGAATAATAGTAGAAGCGATTCTATATTTAACAAGTGGCGGAAATTGTTAGATTAGGAGAATCGCAGGAATATATTAAGTGTATCAAAATTTCTACAACACTTTTCTCTTTAATGTGTTGCACCTCCACAAGTTGATCCCACCACATGGATGTATTTCCCTTGAGTTGATAGATAGAAATTCTACCTTCTGCATGAGAAGAATAATTATGCAATTGAAAATACTTTCTCATGCCGAACAACCATGTCTCTGCATCTTCATCCTTCTTGTGTTCACCATCAAATGTAGGAGGTTTGATTTTGTTCATTTATCCTCATAGCTCATCCACCCCAGACCTCTTATTCTTTTTGACAGGGGATGGACTTGAGTTTCTACCTGCTCTCTTATTGGAATGCCTTGGGGAGTGATGGTGATGTATTCTAACACTTCTTTCTTTTCTTTTCTCATGAGAAGGCCCGTGACTTCCTGATTTACTTGAACCACTCTCCTTATCCAATTTCTTTTCTATTATGTTCAAGCTCTCCAATAACTTCATGTTGAATTCATCCTACTGATCATTGGCTCTCATAAGCCTTTCATTATCAGCTTTATGGATTTGCACATCCTTCTGCAAAATTTTAATGGTCTCTTTGATATTCATGTTTTCATTCCTTTCATCTCCATGTCCATTGGAGTTTGTTCCTTCAATGCCCAAATGGACATCCATCCCTCTGATCTCATCCTCCTGACTATAATTCCCTTGTGCCTCTTCCATTACTATAGAGTCTATGTTGATCTTGATCTGATCTATTTGTTGTTAAATCTGCAAAATGTGCAGCCAACAAAACTTTGTCAGGCTAACTATTTCAATAATTTCATGAAAATATGAACCATTATGGTTCAATTATATATATCAGAGTTATTTCTTCTTATTTCCTGGAAAATTTAATGCCCAAATAAATTTATGGGTAGATATTTAGTTTCCACTTTCCAACACCTTTCCAACGCGTTCTCCCATGCTCAATTCTGAGTCTTGAGCAGAAAGTTATGGCTATTTGAAATTTCCCAATTAATTTTTCTGTTCATTTTTCAACCTGGCACAACTCTGCACTGTAATTATGAATTTTTGCACCTACTCCTTTGGAATTTTCATAGGATCTCAATTGGGTTTCCTCATATACATATTATGGACAATCTGTCCAAATTTCACCTCTTTCTAGGTTCTTGGCTGCTAGTTACAGCCTGTCGAAATTCTAGGCCCAAAATACCATATTGTAACTGGTATGCTACAGGTACCTTCTTTTCCATATTAAACACTTTTAACATGCCCAAAAATTTAATTGAACTCTGGGACTGTCTTCTATGGCTCAATATCTTTCCATTGACTGCTCCTACGCTTCAATCTGATTATGGAGCAGAAAGTTATGGCTCTTTGAAGTTAGATGGGTCTTAAAATTTACCCTTCATTGTTTGTGTTGTAACTTTCTCATAAAAGCTTTGTTTGACGAACGACTTACACCATTAGAAATATCTCTCTGAGCTCTTTTATTTGAGCTTCAAAAACACCTCTGACTTATGGTTTTTGAGTTTCTAAAAACGCTCTTAAGGCCCTCAAAAACGAGATGCAAAAAGATGGCGTTCAAATGATATAAAATGTCGAAGAAAATCGTTAGTTTTATGTTGTTGTTCACCCTTCAAATGACTTTGCGCGCACAAATTTCAACCTGTACACCCATATTTACCATGTGCAACAACATCACAAGGCAAATTGTGCTTCACACACTTAAAAACCATCGTATATCACTTCTTTGTTGCGCGAATATCTTGTGCGCACTACTTTTGTGTCACGCACCATTATCCACCGCGCGCAGTTCCTGTATCGTGCATTGATATCCACCGCACACAGTTTTTGTACCACGCGCCAATATCCACTGTGCGCAATTTTTGTACCACGCGTTGATATTCTGTGCACATTTCACTCGATGCACTACACCATGTCAAAGTTTAGTATGCCCCACCACGCACCATTCACTAAATTGTCACGCAGCAACATATACCCACATTGTGCGTGCACCAACAAAAATCCTCTGCGCTCTACCAACACTGCGCACACCATGCACGCCATTATTATGTGTGTGCACACTGCGCAATGCTAAATTTATCACGCGATCCTGTACACCAACATTTTTTCACGCGGCGTCGAAATTTAGCGCACACACCCGCACACTGACATTTTTTCGTGCGGCACCAAAATTTTTTCGTGCACACCAGCACGCCAATATCTTGTCGCATAATGCTGAATTTTACCTATCACAATATTTTCACTACGCATCATGCATTTTTAGTGCGCCCACCTGTGCACATTCATTTTTATGTGCATCAATTCCTCATGAATTCCACTACAGAAATTGGGGCTTTTGGCTGAACTTCTTTCCCCAATTTACCATCAACATTCTACAACCATGAAATTTTTTCAATTTTGCCTCGATAACACCAGTTCAACCTATGCAACAACAAATTGTTGTAAGTTGACATTTAAGGAACGAATTTATCCAAAATTAATTCGCGAATTGAGAATTTTAACCACTAAACGTGCTCCATCTATCATGGCTTCCCTACAACTTCAATTTTGACCCATTCTAAATCTAAATTTTCTAGAACAAATATTAAATCGGGAATATCTCATCACTTGGCCGGATTTCTCCATTTTCTCATGAATTTAACAATAAAAATTGGGGCTTTTCCCCAATTCTACCCAGTTTTTTTTACTTTTTACCATGGACGCTCTACAAACTGAAATTTGGCCACTTCAAAATAAATCCTTTGTGAGACTTTGCTTTGACCCAACCTTCTCGGCCCATCCCGGCTCAGTGTCGAAAACTGAAGCTCTGATACCATGTTGTAATGTCCCCGACCAGCCATGCTAGGCCACGCTATGCCAGAGAACTCTTATTGATCTCTCTATGGAACATACTGTAACATACCCAACATCCAACTAAGCTATACCACATAAAGTTTTCGAACTACATGCAATGAAAATATACACACACAGAACTCTTATGGAAGCATTATACATAAAATGTAAACACACAAATACATCTGTAAATGCACGGATTCACACTGAATAATAGTAGACATATACATGCAGCATATACAGGAAATACCCATAGAAATAAACACAGTTATAACCGCACATATGATAACCCATAAAAATAAGCACGTAAATAACAATGCAACATGTAAATTTATCACACAATTGGCACTTATCTTGCTAAGAATGTCACCAACTGCGTGCAGACCTTCCACGAACCTCCCAGCCTTAGACCACATTGTTCATCACTCTCAACACTGAGTCACCCTCGAGCTAGGACTAAACTCCACCCGGGTAAAGGGATTCCTAACCAGGCTAAAGGCTCATAGACAATAGGAAAGACTACGTCTCAGGTGCCAAATCAAACTAATAGCCTATAGTCCTGCATTCCCCACATGCATGTCCCACCCCAGGAAATGTGCCCCTTCTCTACTCAACAGTCCTTCGACTGCCCCACTTCCTTTATAGGCTTCAACAACAGGCCGAATAGGAAGTCTCAAAGCACTATAGTTGTAGTTCAACATCTTCAGGAAATCAATTCCCAGCAATTCTCTCACCCAAAGAGAAATTTCTCACGGGCCTGACAACCCACCTCTTTAATATCCCATGGTCATGACAACCCGCTTCTTCAGTCCAGCTCCCACGAACAGAAAAATGGCTATGGATGCAAGTTCAGGTATAGTCATGAAGATACGAAAGATAGCTCAATAGGTGTGTGCATGCTCATGGATGACTAACTGGATGACTGAGTGATGGAAGGAATGATGGGAAGAATGATAAAAAATAATGATAGGAAATGAACTAAGTCCCAACAATATATATGCATGTCTACAACTTGACACTTGTCATGTTGGGAGCTACTTTGGCCCACTTGTCCCCAACTTTAGAACTTGGGATAAAATAATTATCCATACTTTATATTTAAGAAATATTAATATAACATTCATTTTTGGCTTAAGCTCCCTAGCTTAGCCCCTTTCCTTAACTTAGCCCCTCCCTTTCCCTAACTAGTGGAGTTTAGTCCCCCATCTCTTTTATCGTGGTCGGTCTACGCGTAGGGATGTATTTTATATTAATCATGAGACATATATAAAAATAGGGGCACTAGCCTTCAACATCTAGGTTCTCCAGCCTAATCAAAACATAAGCATCCTAGCTTATAATAACTGGCTGACCAGCCTATAAAACATAACATATACACAAAAGCTCGCTAGCCTCACAATTGCGCACTTAAGATGTTGCGTGCAGTATCCTAGAATGTGCACACTTCATCATTTCTCTACGTAGTACATGCGTGCATTATGCCATGAAAGGTGCATATAAAATGATGTCAGACAACTCACCAGCTTAAGTTCATTTGCATTTACATTTACAACTGAGTTCAGCCTTAGGGATATTACACAGGTTGTACAAGTGATTTCAACACCCCAGGTCTAGAGAAAAAAAACCCAGAAGAAACACCCAGGTGCATAGGGGGTGAAATACTACTATACCTAGAAAATATATCGTCGTCCTCGATACATATGAAAAAAATTGAACTATTCGTACCAATTACTAAAATTCAAAAACATAAACACAAACATTTTGAGAATTATACGATATTTAACTTTACACATGATACCTATGATGTTGATGACTTGTCCATCCCAGATGGACAATCTTTGGCATCGACTAGTGCCAAATCTTATAGAAACAAGAGAACATATAAAAAAATTGAGGATGTCATAAAATAAATAAATGACTATGTTGAATCTATTAAATGTGATACATACCTGTGTGTACAGTGCACCCAATGAACATGTTGTCTCTATTGTTGTATCAGTGGTGGGGCTATGAATTGATGCATCCATCGACGTAGAGGGTCTGTTGCTGGGACGCAACAACTACAAAACAACATACAATCAAATATCTATATAAATACACAAAATAAAAAATATATATATAATAATGAAGAACAAACAAAAGGGTTAAGATATTAACCTCCTCCATGAAGTTATGTTGTCCAGTGGGCTCTATAGGCCCATAGCATGTCTATCGACAACTGGAGCATCTGTGAGGTTAACATGGACGACTGTTATGTCCATGTTCCCTCTCCTCACTATACTCTCCTATGCATGTTGATGCTCCAAACCCCCTATCAATGTCACTGGCATGCACCTCCGGTCAAGATAGTGCAACAAAGCGATCCAATGAGGAGATGGCTAGTTGTACCTGTTGCAATTTCTCTGCAACAGGAGGATGTTGGGTAGGGGGGTTAGGCCTTCGCCTAGGGGCATGGGGACCTAACTCAGGGTTGCGCCTGGCCTGCTCTCGGTCCTGTGAAAACCCTCGACCCGCTCCCTGGAATTCACTAATGTCAAAGTAGTTGACATGTTTACCCATAATTTCCTCAGAAAATATAAGGTCATATCCCTGTTATTGGAGGGAGGTTTACAAAAAATCATGTACCACCTATCCATCCAGTTTTGACTAATCTAGGGATGGATGCACCAATCAATGGATATGTGTTTCCTGGTCGATGGTAGTTCTTGTCCATTTCTAGAATCCCTAAAAATAAACAATATTTGTTGTTATGAAACACCTAGTTCTTTGATTTGGTTTATGTCCAAACCAGTGCTATAATACTCGTACATTATTTCCCTATAGTCAGAAATATATGTCAATTTCCCTTGGGCACTTGCAATGTATTGGACAATGATGTCCAAAGAAGTAGCCAAGGAGACACTGCGAGGTTCTCTAGTATCCCTTAACTATTCCTCAAGGTTTTTTAATATCACCAACCCCTCATCAATTTCATTGTTTACATTCTATGGTGGTGGTTGTGGTGGGTTGGGGTTTTGATATTCTTGGTTTTCTTGTGAGGGGTTTAAATTTTCTTGGGGTTCCATTGTATTGTATATGCTGCAAATTAACATCCATGGCATGTAAATTAGTTTCCTCTTTTATTTAAAATACTAAATTACAATTTTTTTCAATGTATATTATGGGAGCAATATATTAAATTAGATTGACTAAATTGGATTAAAGTTAAGATAAATGTAACATACATGGACACACGGTGGTAGTGGCAGTGGAAATATCCTCTCTTTCTTCCTCCTCTCTTCACATTATTTTCCCAAAGAGAAACGCGAGCATGATTTTTTGCACAATATGCACAAAAATCACTCTCGGACAATTTTTAGAAAAACAATAGTAAGAATGTGCACACAATCTTAAGAGTGCACACTTGCTCCTACTGCTTAACCTACATGGAAATCCACATGGCACGTTCTTAATCATGCCATTGCCACTTTTTTGGCCACCAAGTTCTTGCACTCACCCTAAAATAATTTTATATCTACTTTATATAGAAAGAGTGTTTGAGAGACAAATTTAAAGTAATCGAAAATAAATAAAATATTATGTTTTCACCAATACTATGTATAATTCATTCAAAATTTAATATGTAGTTGACATGTGTCATTTAAAAAATTATTAATATATTCCAATGTGGGTCATAAATAAAATATTTAAATGTTGACCTTAAGTAATATGAAATTCATATATATATATATATATATATATATATATATATATATATATATAGCCTGAGTGGGCCTAATGGTTAGGAACATGTGTTTCCTCTTAAGAGGTCACAAATCCAGAGGGGGGTAGGGTATGTATACTTTCGTAGACTTTATACTTCTTGAAAGGAAGGAATCAAATCTGGAATTAAGATGACCTAAGCTAGTTAGTCTATGTTGAACATTAACTTTTTTGAAATTTTAACAAGTACTCTTTGATCTCATTGAAATTATAAATTATGATATTACAAATATATTTAACAATTTAATATAATTATCTTTATATTTGGATTTTATAGCTTGTATTTTTTTTTAAGATAGTAAAATCTATTATAACTTAGTTGTTAATTGATATTATAAATTATGATATTACAAATATATTTAACAATTTAATATAATTATCTTTATATTTAGATTTTATAGTTTGTATTTTTTTTTTAAGATAGTAAAATCTATTATAACTTAGTTGTTAATTGATAATAAGATAGACATCATTTAATAAAATTGAAATGATTTTTTGGTAGATTGTAAAGGATAGACTTTCGTATTTGGGTTATTAACTTATTTTTCTACCTTTAAGCAATTAAAATCAGGTTTGAAGCTTGCTCTAAAACCTAAAAACAATTTTAACTTAATAAAACCAATTTCACTTCTACTCATCCCAAAATTATTTAGACTATTAACCTATTTTCTTGCCTTTAAGCAATTAAAATCAGTTTTGAAGCTTACTCTAAAACCCAAAAACAATTTCAATCTAGAATCTAAATAATATCCTCTATAAAACCAATTTCCCTTTTAATCATCTCCAAATTACTTTTATTAAAATCTTATACTTTTTAATAACAATTACCATTATTCTTATAAATAAAACCAAATACTACTCTAACTACACTTTAACCAAATTTCTCTATCAAATTTTATTTACAAGAGCAAATACTACTCTCACTACACTTTAACCAAATTTCTCTATCAGATTTTATTTACCGTTTGAACCAAATTTCTCTATCAAATTTTATTTACAAGAGAAAATACTACTCTCACTACACTTTAACCAAATTTCTCTATCAAATTTTATTTACCGTTTGAACCAAATTTCTCTATCAAATTTTATTTACAAGAGCAAATACTACTCTCACTACACTTTAACCAAATTTCTCTATCAAATTTTATTTACCGTTTGAAAAAACAGAGTTGATTTTCTCCATACCCAACTTTCTAACTACACTTTAACCAAATTTCTCTATCAAATTTTATTTACCGTTTGAAAAAACAGTGTTGATTTTCTCCATACCCAACTTTAAATATTCATTGGAACAAATAGGAATACAGTATTTTATAAGAAGAAGAGTGGAATAAAATGTTATAATAATATTAACAATATAACAATCTTCCCGGTAGCTACTAGGATCCTACCAGTGTTACAGATGGAGTTGGCGATTTGAACGCATGTTGGGGACGCGGACAGTGAATGATTGAATATTTGAAATCCCAATTACTGTATCGTTTCTCTGTTGGATGGGCTATTGTGCAAGCTCGGACACTGTTTCAGCTGTTCCATCAGTCCCCTAGATTTACCGGCTATGTAAACTGCTTTGAGCAATTTCCTTTCCTGCAAATCTACGGCCCATTTCTTGCAGTTGTCTACTAATGCGGCCCCTACTTTGTCTATACAGCTACCAATGATGTCTGCTAATACGCTATGTAATTCATTCATCAATTCCGGAAAATCACTTGATGATCTGCAATCTATGCTCTTGCACAATTTGTATGAGGCGTTCCCTGCAGCTACCTTTTTCCAATCCAAAGAGTCTTGTCCGCGTCCAATAATCTCAGCATTCATTTTACTTTCTTCTGCAACCTTATCGATTGCTGCAGCTGCCTCTTCCATACTTGCTACAGTTGTAGTATCTTGAGAACTTTTACCGGGAGCATTCTCTGCACTCTGTTCCTGTAATGTTTTGAATAGACTATCTGCCGCTTTACTGAGAAAGCTATCCGTTTTTGGTTCATCGTCTTCAACCAAATTTATGAGTTCACATGCCTCGGAGTATGCGTTTAATGCATCTGTCCCACGACTGGGAGACAGCCTAAAGATTATATTGATCAATGAGACTGCCGTTAGCTTCCATGACGGTTTTCTGGCGCATATAAAATGCTCTTCCACGTCTAATGCAGCGCCAAGATGTCGTTTCCACAAAAACTTCAAACCTGTTTGATATTCTGAGGTTGCAGAATCCAAACACTGTATACCCAAACATATTGTCGACTTTCTATATTCTGTCAGAAACCTGATTAGGGTTTTGCAATTTTTTCCATCCACGTTGCCCTCTTTCATAAGATCCTTTGCTTGCCTGATAGACTTTCGATTAGATGCAAACACGATCTTAGGAGTCTCCTTTAGAAAGTTCACATTGGCCAAAATTTGTTTGTATTCAGAAATACCTTTCTCCAGTTTCCTGTCGTGTTTTGATAACAACATTGACGATACCTTGTGCATAAATCTATTATTCCATATGAGGTCTGAGAAGAACCAACATCCTTTGCTGAAGTAGACCACAGAAAGCTGAAGCCAAAACACACATCGGAGCAATCTCACTGATAAACCTATTTCCGTTCCTTCCTCGACAACCATTTTACTTACCCTTTCATCAACTTTGCCTTTCCCCTTCTTGGATTCTCGGGCTTCCTGCAGCTCAACAATATGCCTTGTCCAAAAATCCTCTACGCTGAAAAGATTACGCCACGTATCCTCATTCCTTTCCCTTGTTCTATAATAAGTTACAGAAGTGATACATCTCCAACCGATGATTGCCCATCCTATTAGGATAAACACAAGTTCCAAGATAAATGTTATGAATTTTAACCAGAATTGGGCACCGGCAAATCCCTGAATGATTGGACCCTGAGCAAGCCATCCGCCCAGTGAACATAAAACGCAAAGTGTGACCGCCAGTGCGGCCGATGAAGCTAACACTGATTTTGCAATGACGGATTCAGGATAACATGCACGGGCCACAATCCAGGACTTGAGAACTTGATCTTCTATGGCCTGCCACGAATTCTCCGCACCATCTGATTGCTTTGCAAGAATTACGGGAATTCTTTGACAGACGATAATTCTGATGCTTTTATTGGCCATTGTAGCGCAGCCGAGAAGGAGAATAAGCCATACTAAAGTTATGGATATTATCACACCTGATATGATGAACGAACCCTCAGTAACCCGTTCGACGTTCGCCCAAAGATGGATGTAACCGGAAAGCAGAGGTAAGCCAGAATTAGCCAAATGACGATGTACAGTCAACAATTCAGAGGAAATGTGGAGGAAGATACTCAATACTAGTGCTGCTAATTTGCCCCATGATTCTTCATAACCGGGACGGGCCATTCCCGGCAGCAAATAGGCTACCAGCACGCACAACATTACTCTGCTACTATGTATCATAAACAAATTATTTTTAACGACTTCACCGTCCCATGGTTTTGGATTGTCCAAGATGTTTTTGAGTAAACTACTCTCTCCGTTGAGCAGGTTCATAAGCTGGATGGTCAGAGCACTGAGGACGAGCCAATCTCCAGGAATCCAGTATGCCCTCTTCTTTATTGCTTTCCATGTGTCCCTTCCGAGAAGGCCAATAAATACCAGCACCCCTACTAAGAGCCCTGCTAATTGGGTAAATCCATCCAGAGTTAGGGCTGCCTCCTTAATCTCGCCATGATATGCCATGATTCAAAACAACACAAAGGAAGATGAAATGGAGATGAAGAAGAAAAAATAATAGATGGCTTCAAGACATCAGTCAGTTACATAAAGCTGTGATTGGAGACTGGAGTCGATGCCCAAAGAGTAATCTGTAGACCTCGTGGCGCATAGCGGACTCTTTCAATTATTATAAGCTCTGTTTTATTTCATTAGACTCTCGATATTGGTTTTCTTCGAAGGTAGGTAATCCTAAAATTCACATGAAAATTTCATGCCTTTCATAAATAGTATCTCCGCAGTCTTCATTTTCATAAATAAGGTTGAATGTTACTTAAGTTTCAGGGCTGTAGAAAACAGTCGATGATGGAGGCAGCCGTTTGAAACCTAGACTAGCACAGTCACTCAAAATCGTCGTTGATGAACGCTCAAAGGGGTGGACAGAAAATGAAACACACAGCTAGAAAATGAACTTTTATAGTCAGTATAGATAGCTTGTTAAATCCAAAGTTTAATCATTTAAATGTGGCAATCATATAGTGCTACAGTAATTTCTTAATATGATTAGATAAATGTTAAAAGGTAAACAGTTTAAAGGATGCATTAAAAAATACAAGGAAGTTATGAAGAGGAAATCACATTCATTAATTTGGGAGGACAACTAAGAATATGCCAGTATCTTCAATTGTTAGCCATCAAATTAAAATTTTAGATTAATTGTGTTCGCATAATTATGGTGGTCATGTTAGTCCTCTAAACCTTTTGCATTTGCTAAACGTTCTATTTTTTAGGTTTTTTTTGGTTGAAATACCATTCTTCACTCTTTTAAAATAATATATATAAAATAAATATCTATCAACACATCAATTTATTACTCCAAGCCATTTTAATTTGTTATATATATTATATTAAAAGATTTGGAATATGTATAAAACAAATCTCGAAGATCCTTGCCTTCTTTATTAAAAGGATTTGGAATATGTATAAAACAAATCTCGAAGATCCTTGCCTTCCTAAAGAACATGAGATGAAACGACGAACCTGCCTACAGATGCCAAAAGGAGATTGGAGAGGAACTTACCGGTATCGAAAGCCACTTGAAATTTTAGTGGGATTAATCGAAAGTGACTCCAAAGTGAAGTCGAACTTATCGGTATCGAAAAAGTGAAATCGAACTTATCGGTATCGAAAGTGACTTGAAAGCATAGTGGGATTTATTGGTATCGAAAGTGACTTCAAAGTAGAGTGGGATAGGTAGTAGGATCGTATGGATAGGCATATTATACATGGTAGAAAACAGTTTTTTCTTAAAAAAAACATGTGTTTATTAGGCTTACTTAAATTGTATATATAGATAAAGTGTGAAAGAAGGTGAGAGTAAAAATGAAAATAAGAAAACTCATGTTTTTCACCCACTCAAGTTGTATATATAAATAAAGTGTGAAAGAGGGTGAAAGTAAAAATGAAAATAAAAAATTTATTACTCCATAATTGATGCTTTTGATTTCAATGCTTTAATATGGAGTTGACATGTGGCATTTAAAGAAATATTAATAAGAAAAAGAATTCAATGTCCACCATAAATAAAATATTTTAAAATAAAATATTTCATAATGTCCACATTAATTAAAATATTTAATATCATTTTTACATATACATATATGCATAAATAAATTAGAAGTTAAAAAAATAGTATGATATTGATAGAAGTTTTGTACTTCCCCATATGAAAGAGATGTGTAAGTCTCTCAATACTTAAAATATTTAAAAACCATTAATAGCAAGTAATATATATATATATATATATATATATATATATATA